>JADBJO010025779.1:0-5000 GCA_016801955.1 Conus betulinus
TCGTCTGTGGTTTACCCCTGTTACGGTTCTATCTGTCAGTCCGGAGCACCAGCACTCTTGAGTGCACCAGCGAAGAGAACACACAATGGCGAGCCATTCTTGAGTCTCTTTGGTTAACATCGAACAGAAATGCAAATGTTCTGGTACCTAAAGGTTGCTCCTTCCATTTGTATTGAAAGAATTTTAATTCGTCTAGCTATTCCTTTTGCATCCTATCAATGGAAGACCATACTTACCACCCCTGATCATCTCTCTCTCTCTCTCTCTCTCTCTCTCTCTCTCTCTCTCTCTCTCTCTCTCTCACACACACACCTCACACACCACACACACACACACACACACACACACACACATACAGAGTCGCTGTCAAATCAGAGCCAGGATGTACATGTAGCTTGATTCTGTCCCTTAGCGACATATCCAGCGGATTCTCGCGACGATTCATTAGAGACGCTGTCGCCAGTAACCTGACCCTTGTCAATCAATTTAGTCAGTGAGTTGGTACCCTCTTGTCTAATTGCACTGTCTACCCTTCTGCCGTTTTTTTCCCCCAGACCTGAGAGCAATGTGAATGCTAGGGCACTTCCTCTGTTTGTCTATTGCCTGGTGTTTTCTCTCTTGTCCTTTAGCCTATCTTTTATTTATTTTTTTTTTTTTTTTTTTTTTTTAGTTGCAAAGTGAGGTGACTGCAGGCAGGGATGTCTACGCAAAATTAATTTGAAAAGTTCTTGATAACGCACACCGCCAAAGAACGTGGACAAACGAATCACAAGACAAAACACGACGCGTTTCGACCGCTCAGGTCTTCTTCAGGCAAGATACACAACACTCAGGACAACGAAAATGAGCGAGCAATCACTTTTCTTCATCCAATTCGGTGCAGAATAGGCGCCTGAATGAAAACGAGGCTGTCAGGAAGAAGACAATGTGCGAGTCGAGGTAGTAATGGTGATAATGATATACTGACAGGGATAATAATAATGATAAATGATGATGATCAACATTTTTGAAAGATAAATAAAGAGAGGATTACTACCACTTTTGATGATAATATGGCAATAGCAGTTGTAGTATGAGAGAAAGGAGAGCGGGTTTATTCTTCTTTTTTTTTTTTTTTTTTTTTTTTTTTTTTTTTTTTTTTTTTTTTTTGCCTGTGACTTCTTTCTGGATCTTTGTTTCTGTCTTTTCTTGTCCTTTTCCTTCACACTTCTGTTTTTTCCTTTTTTTTTTTTTTACCTGTCTCGTCTTTTTGTCCTCTTCCCTGTCTCTTCTGTTTCGTCCTTTTTCTCTTTCTCTTCTTTCTTGTCCTTTTCTACGTCATTTCTTTTGTTGTCCTTTTCCCTTTTTCTTCGTCCTTGTTCTTTTTCCTGTTTCTTCTTGCTCGTCCTTTTGATTATAAATGCTTTTTCCCTAGTTGTTGTTGCTGTTTTTTTTTTGTTTTGTTTTGTTTTGTGTTTTGTTTTGTTTTTTTTTGCTGTCTCTTCTTTCTTGCCCCTTCACCTGTCTCATTTTCCCCCCCCTCTTTTCTGTTTCCCTCGCCACACTCCCACCCCCTTTTTCTGTTCTTTCTCACTCCTCACCCTGTTTCATTTGTCTCGTCCTTTTTGTACTCCCAGTTCTGATAGAACAGGGAGTACTTTAGAATGGGAACGAAGAAACGCTCTGTGTGTGTGTGTGTGTGTGTGTGTGTGTGTGTGTGTGTGTGTGTGTGTGTGTGTGTGTGTGTGTGTGTCTGTCTGTCTGTCTGTCCGTCCGTCCGTGGTCAAAATGTGTTCCATTCGCTCCAGACAAAACTACTGGGGCCGATCTTTCTGAAAATTTGTACGTATGTTCATAATGGGTCACAAATGATGCCCGATGTTTTAGTTCACCGTTATAGCCGTTACTAACAGCCATAACGGCCTGTAACGGTTTTTCTTCTTTATGGAATATCTCAGAACGGTTTTTTCTTTTTATGGAATATCTCAGAAAGTACTTGGCCGATCTTTTCTGAAATTTTGTAAGTATGTTCATTATGGGCGACGGATGATGCCCGACGTTTTAGTTTACTGTTATAGCCGTTACTAACGGCCCATATGGTTTTCTTCTTTATGGAAATCTCAGAAAGTACTTGGCCGATCTTTCTGAAAATTTGTAAGTATGTTCATTATAGGTCACAGATGATGGCCGATGTTTACCAGAATAGCCATTACTAACGGTTACGCCAGCCCAAGACGGTTTTTCCTCTTTATGGAATATCTCACGCGTCCCGTCTGTTTTTTTCTTGTCCTTTTATTCGTTTCTTTTTTTTCCTTTCTATTCGTCTCTCCTATCTTTCTTGATCTTTTGCAGCATTCTTCTTCTTCTTCTTCTTGTTTTTTTCTTCCTGTCTTTTTTTCTTTTTCTTACCCAGTTGCTTGTCTCTTTTCTTCTAGCCCATTTACCTCTCTCCCTGCCCTCTATTGTTCCTTCCTGCGTTTTTCCACCCTTTTTGTGCTTTGGGTTCTTTGTTTTTATGTCTTCTCGTCCGCTCTGCTTCCTTTTGTTTACCCCTTTGTCCTTTTCCCTCGTCCCCTATCTTTTCTTTGCAGTCCTTTTGCTTGTCATTTACTTTCTTGTTTAATGTCTGTCCTCTTCTCATTTTTTTTTCTGCTTTTTTTTTTTTTTTTTTTGTCTTTCTCTTTCTTGTGTCCTTTTTCAAGTCTTTTTTTAAATTTCTCTTCCCCTTTTTGTTGTCTTTTCTTTTGTCCACCCCACCCCATCCCACCCCACCTCTCTCTCTCTCTCTCTCTCTCTCTCTCTCTCTTTCTCTCTCCTTTTGCTCTCCTGTCTCCCTTTTCACCCTTTTGCGCGTGGCTCCTTTTCTTACTCATTTGGCTTAATTTTAGGATTGAATAATTTTAATGCTCTTAGGATTGTTTTTTATCCCACTCACACACTACTTCTATCCCCCCCCCATACACACACCACGCACGCACGCACGCGCGCACGCACACACACACACACGCACGCACGAACACTCACACACACACACACTGGCGACGTGTTGAATCAGGACACACAAGGACGCAGACACACGCTTGAAACGCAGCCCTTGATAAGATATCCAGTGGAAACACACACGAGTCATCACACACGTGCGCCGCCATGCTACTCCGACGCCGACCTGCTGGTCAATTAGTTCCTCACGTCCGCTGTTGTCTACTTGCACTCTAACCTTCGGTCTGGACTCTCGGACATGAGAGTAGTGCGCGGACATGAGAGTCATTTGCTCGCTTTGCGCTTTGCCTGTCTTCTTCTCTGTCTTGCACTTTGCCTGTCTCTTCTTCTCTGTCTTGCTTGCGCTTTGCCTGTCTTCTTCTCTGTCTTGCGCTTTGCCTGTCTTCTTCTCTGTCTTGCGCTTTGCCTGTCTTCTTCTCTGTCTTGCACTTTGCCTGTCTTCTTCTTCTCTGTCTTGCGCTTTGCCTGCCTGTCTTCTTCTCTGTAATGCGCTTTGCCTGTCTTCTTCGTCTCTCCTATCTTTCTTGATCTTTTGCAGCTTCTTCTTTCTTCTTCTTCTCTTCTTCTTCTTCTTCTTGTCTTTTTGCCTGTCTTTTTTCTTACCCAGTTGCTTGTCTCTTTTTCTTCTAGCCCATTTACCTCTCTCCCTGCCCTCTATTGTTCCTTCCTGCGTTTTTCCACCCTTTTTGTGCTTTGGTTCTTTGTGTTTTATGTCTTCTCGTCCGCTCTGCTTCCTTTTGTTACCCCTTTGTCCTTTTTCCCTCGTCCCTATCTTTTCTTTGCAGTCCTTTTGTTTGTCCTTTACTTTCTTGTTAATTTGTCTGTCTCTTCTGCATTTTTTTTTTTTTTTTTTGTCTTTCTCTTTCTTGTGTCCTTTTTCAAGTTTTTTAATTTCTCTTCCCCTTTTGTTGTCTTTTTCTTTTGTCCACCCCACCCCATCCCACCCACCCCACCTCTCTCTCTCTCTCTCTCCATCTTCTCTCTCTCTCTCTCTTTCTCTCTCTCCTTTTTCACCCTTTTGCGCGTGTCTCCTTTTCTTACTCATTTGGCTCTCTTTTAACTGAATAATTTAATGTTAGGATTGTTTTTTATGCTCTCTCTCTACTTCTATTCTATCCCCCCCCCCACACACACACACACACACCACACGCACGCGCGCACACACACACACACACACACACACACACACACACACACACACACACTGGCGATGTTGAATCAGGACAAGAAGGACGCAGACAGCTTGAAACAAGCCCTTGATAAGATATCCAGTGGAAACGTCACGAGTCATCAGACACGTGCGCCGCCATGCTACTACTCCGCCGACCTGCTGGTCAATTAGTTCCTCACTCCGCTGTTGTCTACTTGCACTCTACCTTCGGTCTGGACTCTCGGACATGAGAGTAGTGCGCATGTGCGGTCATTTGCTCGCTTTGCGCTTTTGCCTCTTCTCTCTCTCTCTGTCTTGCACTTTGATCTGTCTTCTTCTCTGTCTTGCGCTTTGCCTGTCTTCTTCTCTGTCTTGCGCTTTGCCTGTCTTCTTCTCTGTCTTGCGCTTTGCCTGTCCTTCTTCTCCTGTCTTGCACTTTGCCTGTCTTCTTCTCTGTCTTGCGCTTTGCCTGTCTTCTTCTCTGTAATGCGCTTTGCCTGTCTTCTTCTCTGTCTTGCACTTTGCCTGTCTTCTTCTCTGTCTTGCACTTTGCTTGTCTTCTTCTCTGTCTTGCGCTTTGCCTGTCTTCTTCTCTGTCTTGCGCTTTGCCTGTCTGCTTCTCTGTCTTGCACTTTGCCTGTCTTCTTCTTCTGTCTGCGCTTTGCCTGTCTTCTTCTCTGTCTTGCACTTTGCCTGTCTTCCTTCTTTGTCACTTAGTTTTGTGTTTTCTCCCCTGTCTTTTTCATCTTCTCTTACGTGACTACTTCTCATTTTCTGTCTAATCCAATGCACGAAGAATTTGCCGCTCTTCTTTTTTTTCCTGTTTCTTCTTCTTTCTGGCTCTTTTGCCAGTGTTTGTTCTTTTCTTGCC
>JADBJO010025779.1:10000-12500 GCA_016801955.1 Conus betulinus
TACACACGCAGACAAGCACGTATGGACGCATGTACACACACATACACAAACACACACGTGCGCGCGCGCTCGCGCGCACGCGCACTCACACACACACACACACACGCACACACACACACACACACACACACACACACACACACACACACACACACACGTGCGCGCGCGCACGATGCGTACGCGCATACATATAACACACACACAGGCGCTCGCGCGCGAGCATGCACTCACACGCACACATGCTTTCCCTCACGCTCGCACAAGCATACACACACACGATGGGTACGCACACCAACCCACCCACCCCCCGCGCACACCCCCCCTCACCATCCCCCCCCCCCCCCACACACACACACACACACACACGCACACACACACACACGCGCGCGCGCGCGCGCCCATGCATACACACACACACACACACACACACACACACACACACACTCACTCACATCAGGTCAACGCCACATCCTGTTTACCAGTGACACATGACTTAAACGCGGCAAAACAAAAGCAGTACCATTACCCTTTGTAGAATTCCTGACCCACAGAAAGTGATCGATGAGTGTCTGGGTGCTGATCGCCCAGGGAGAGTGTCATAAATACTGCACGTGAACTCGCAACCTGCAGTGGGGCCACAAGGCCAGCTGCCGGTAAAAGTTGAAAGCACAGCAGCGTTCTGAGGACGGAGAGAGAACCGGAGGGAGAGGGGGGAGGCAGGGGAGGGGGGTGGGGTAGAGAAGGTAGACGTATGACGACGGAGAATGTTTGAATGGAATAGGGAAAAACAAAAACAAAAGCAAAAGCAAAACAAACAAAAAAAAAAAGAAAAAAGAAAAGAAAAAAGGGGGGGGGGGGGGGGGGGGGGGGGGGGGGGGGGGGGGTGGGGTGGAGGGAGGTGGACGGGGCAAGGCTGGGAGGAGAGGAGGGACCACGCGGTGAGGAATGAGGACTGGAGGTAGGAAGCAGAGCAGGAGGAGAGATGGGGGGGGGGGGGGGGGTTGTTTGTTTTTTTAAAGTTTAAGTTGTAGGTGTAGCCTACATCGGGAAAGTGTGTCAATGAGCTGTTAAACCTCTAACCCCCTCCCCTGGCCCCACCGGAGACGTTGGATGGTAGCAATTCAAATTAGACCCTTCCCCCCCTCCCCCTCCCTTGTTCTATCCAGTAGTCTCCGTCTGTCTGTCTGTCTGTCTGTCTCTCTCTCTGTTTGAATTGGAGTACTTGATAAGTCCGTGTCCCCCCCCCCCTACAATTGAATGTTTTGATTGCTGACTTTGACATTTACTTGTTATGCGACATTTGCTGCTGTTGTTGTTGTTGTTGAACAGTCATACACATGTATTCTTCTTCAGCCCCACAATGCATGCCCCCCTTAATATAAAAGTTAGTAAGAGGCCGAAACGTTTTGAAAAAATGTCAAAAGCATCTCTCTCTCTCATCTCTCTCTCTGTGTGGTGTGTGTGTGTGTGTGTGTGTGTGGTGTGTGTCAGTGTGTGTGTAGCCTGTATACATACATACCTGCATATATTCATACACAAGGTTTCATCAGTGTCGGACGTGGATGCAGGAAACGATTACTCTTGAGCATGATCGAAAGCGTTTTCAGTCAAATCGGCACTTCATCCTCACGAATTTTTGGCCAGTCGGACACGGCGGTCAGTGTTTATTTTATCATTGATATTAAGCTGTGTGCAATGATTTGCTTATATGGACCTTTACACCGATTCAGTTTATTTCACGCCAGTAGGCCCATGTTGGCTATTTAGCTTATGTCTCATTGATTAACAGTGTTCACTGCAGTACAATGAAAGCGACTTGCTTGCTCTTCAAGGGAGCTAAGGCTGACAGTCTGTTCCAAACCACGTAGCCAAAGGCAAGAAAAAAATAATTTTAAAAAAATAAATAGATAAATAAACAAATAAATGCAATGAAATATATAAAAGAAAACGAAATTAAATGAAACTAACTGAATAAAAATAGAATAAATCAAACAAAATACATGAAAAAAAGGAAAAAGTGGACAGGGTAGATCAAACTTCGTGTTTGACTGCTCTGGATCAATTGAAGGGAAGTTAACCAACCTTCCCAATTGTCTCACACCAGGACAAAGAGAATGATCACCTGCTATACACAGCAGCGACAACTTTAAAGTCCGGTCCATATCAACGAATCTGGCGAAGCCGGTGAAATTAAATTACTGACAGTTTCAAATTCACAAGCACTCACCTCTGAAAAAAAAAAAAGAAGGAAAGAAAAACGAACAAACAAACGTTTTCATTTATCCAGTTGTGCGCACACGCGCGCGCGCGCGTGCGCACACACCACACACACCACACACACACAGATGTGCTTGCGTGTAAATGATCTTGCGTGCGTGCCACACCTGCGCGCACGTTTAGAGCTTCTTAGCTGACCTGACGGGCCCTGTGCTACTTTTCCCCACTCTCCTCGGTGGGGAAATAAAAAAAAAACCACCGTAAATCATATCTCGGACATATC
>JADBJO010025779.1:17500-20000 GCA_016801955.1 Conus betulinus
GTGTGTGTGTGTGTGTGTGTGTGTTTGTCCGTCAGTAAGATTATGCAAAAAACTTAGGAACCGTTTGTAACGTAATTCGGTGGAAATCGTGCTTTAACGTGGCGTATGGACGGGCCTGTTCAAATTTGGTGGATGAAAACACCAGATGCGGAATTCGTCCGGCAAGTCTACGCAAATAAAAGTGCTCTCTGCTGATTTGGACAAAACTCGGTGAAAAGATGGATTATGGCTTAAAGACAAAACCGCTAAATTGCAGTGCCGATCCGAATTAGAATGGTGCATCTGGGATCTTTTTCAACATTGGTTGATGTACGCGCTTGATCAAGTGCCGTTTGTAGTGTGTGTGTGTGTGTGTGTGTGTGTGTGGTGTGTGTGTGTGTGTGTGTGTGTGAATATGTAGATCATTCATCTTAAATTACTTTCTGCATGTCATATTCATCTTAGCGACAATGTCTTCAGCATTTTTACGGCTATTCCATATTATATCTATCTGTGCATCCCCTGCCTCTCTGCTGAATCTCTTCTTGGTTTTTCATTTTCTTTTCATATTTGAGTTTCAGTCCAAGGCCAGACAGATATGCAACAAAAGGAATAGAAGAAGAAGGCAAAAGAAGAGAGAAAAAAGGGGGTGTTGGAGGCAGGCACATGATCCCATCGAATGATATCCCTCTCTCCTCTCTCTCTCCTCTCTCTCGCTCTCTCTCTCTCGCTCTCTCCTCCCTCTCTCTCTCTTCCCCTCTCCTCTGCCTCTCTCTCTCTCTTGGTTGTGATGGAATTCGCATCTCTTCGTCGTCGTTCGTCACGTCGTCGTCGTCGTCATTGACGTCTTCTTCTTCTTCTTCTTCTTCTTCTTCATATATATAAAATTATATATATATATATATATATATATATTATAGATATATATAGAGAGAGAGAGGAGAGAGAGAGAGAGAGAGAGGCTTAGAGTACGATAGCCTATAGGTTCTTGCTGTTTCTGATTACCTTAATCTTGGAGTTTAAAAAAAAAGAAAAAAACAAGGTATACGTCTGAAAGAAATTATATCAGAAAAGGAATTCGGTCTGTTCTGACTGGCGTAGGGGCCTATGTACTGTATGTATGCGTGCATGCATGTGTTTGTGTGTGTGCGTGCGTGCATGTGTGTGCATGTGTCGTGTGTGCGTGCGTGCGTGTGTGTGTGTGTATGTGTGGGTGTGTGTGTGATTCACGCGGCTAGCGTGTCCTCTACTTTAATGTTTTTGTACGAGTTGGGAAGTTTGCTAGCAACTTATGTTGTAGTAACAGGTAGACACAAAAAAAATCGTATTATACGTCTCAGCCAGCAGCTTGACAATACAAAGCGCATAACATTACCACAACACAGACACCACGACCGTCACCACGACGCACGTCCTTACAGCTATGCGGGTCACCGCCAAGTCATAGGCGTACTGCGTTTTAAGTTTTGGCCTGAACGAAAACGGCGGCCGAGGTCATTACTTCCAGCAGACCTGCATGCAGAGCGATCTGCGGCCCAATATCGAACGGACGTGACACCCCTCTCCCTACCCCTCTCACTGCGCCAACTCCGTATCCCACCCGCCCACCGCGCACCTCTCCACCCCGCCCCCACCAGCCCCGTCCTCCGCGCGTTCCTCAAAACACATGTAAACACGACTTGCACCGGCAAGCCGGCTAGCCGGCGGGATTCGTTGGTTGTGCCCGTTGGCTCAGTTGGCGGGCTTCGACTTGTTTTGTACTTCGTGCTTTGGCAAACGTTGGTAGTTCTTGGCAAGGCTGTCTCACTGCCTTGGCAAACTGCCTCCCTAGTTCTCTCTCTCTCTCTCTCTCTCCTCTCTCTCTCTCTCTCTCTCTCTCTCTCTCTCTCTCTCTCTCAAATTTACAAAGCTAACCGTTTAATACGTAATCGTATCACACACACACACACACACACCACACCACACACACACACACACCACACACACCACACACATACATGAACACACGCACACAAGCAGGCCTATGGGACGCGCGTGTACATACACACTTAAGAGAGAGAGAGAGAGAGAGAGAGAGGGAGCATTTGTAGGCCTACATACGCCTATACGTATGCTTGCATAGCACGCATACCCGCTCGCTCACGCTCAGAGAGAGAGAGAGAGAAGAGAGAGGGGGGGGGGGGGGGGGGGGGGGGGCAGGGGGGGGGGGGGGGAAACCAGACAGACAGACAGACAGAAACCCGAGACAGAGAGAGATGTATTTTTCACACAGACAGACACACGCACTGGGAGCGGGAGTTGGGAAAGCCGGGTGGGAACTGTGGGTGGATGGTAGGAACAGCATTTTCTCAAACCGCAGGACGAATAGATCACCATTCTCTCATTAGCGTAGACCGACGAACATACGTAGATCGATAAATATATTACCTACGCTTCCACTCTTTCGGTTAGAGGTTGCACGTGTCATTCGGTTATAGCCCAATGTGTCATGTTCATAATTCAGGTAGCCAGTGCAAATTGA
>JADBJO010025780.1:0-23341 GCA_016801955.1 Conus betulinus
TAGCATCAAAGTCTGCACCTTATAAACATGTTTATTACTGCTGAAACACCATTTGGTATTCCTTACTTTTATTTTTTTTTAACTAATTGGTCGTCCACATGCTTTCACAGCGCACTATTACAATCTAGGTGTGCAGTGTAACCTTGACAAAGACCAAACAACAAGGATGTGCAGCCAGTCAACTCAGTGTGATCTGAACCTGGACACCAGCTACACGCAAGAGCAAACACCTGACCAGTGTGAACCAGCCAGTGATCCAGCCAGTGGACCTGAAGACACTGAGCATTGTGAGCAGGCTGATGATCCTGATAAAGATTACATCCCAGTGGAGGAGGAGAGCATGGACACAGACTCTGCTAGGTATGTTGGTCATCAATGCTCTTTAAAGTTGATATGATTATGAATTGTGGAAGTGTTAATTGTTGTAAACTAATGAATGCTTACAATTGCACTGAGTATGTTTTCTACTGATTTGTTGTTGTTGAGACGAAAAATGAAAACTTAGCAAAAGCACACTAGTACACTGATCTCCTAAGAAGAAACCAAAGGGGAAACAAGAGTTAACTTCTGATTTTGATCTTGCTCTTGTAAATAACATTTAACGCATGATCTTATTGCTGGTGTCATCTTCTGGCAAAAGGACTTCAGGGACCATCCTAACAGTTGTGAAGCACGCTGGACACTATGGTCAAACTGCATCAGCTAAGATGATGGACAACTTTAGCATGTGTGACCGTTTCGGATTACCTTTGCCACACTCGTTATGGGGGAGGCATTATTTTGATTTCATAGTGTACTCTACTTCTAAGGAAAAAACTATTGCCAGGTGCATCAAATGTAAAAGTGTTTGTGCTTTGACCATTGACTTCAGAATTTTTTCATGTTGGTGAAACTAGTAGGAAAATTTTCAGGTTCAATTACGCACACACACGAAAACCACACACATAAAAAAAAACACACACACACACACACACAACAACAACACCAACTAACTCTCCTCCCCCTCCCCTACTTACTTTACCCCTCCCTGCCACCCACACCCACATCATATTACATGGAGTTGTCATATATTTTAAGATTTATCACTTTCTATTTTAGTGACGCTGAACTAGATGGTGGGGAAAGTCGAAAATTTATCGTTTTTCGAAGAATGCCTCCTTGAGCTGTTCCAGCGCTGCCAGTACTGTGCTCAGCCAGCAAGTGGTAGCATCACACACATTAGAGGCACTTTCCTCAGTGTGAAGCAGGAATGCCCGCACGTGGGGAAGGACAGTGTGTGGATGAGTCCAGCCTTCATCAAAGACATTCTCCTGCTGGCAACTCTGAGTGTCTTCGGTCCATTCTGTTCTCTGGTTAGTATACTCCATTGCTCAAGAAGAAAAATAAGTGAATGCAATTTATTCATACTGTCTGTATAGGTGCATTCTAGCTTTAACAGCCCCGAAATGATTAAAAACATTTATGCACTGTGAGTACAATACTTTTTAGAGAACGTGAACACGTCTTATTACGAACTTCTTGTCACATTCAAAACTAATGTTGTTCAGGCATGTAAGCCAATATGTTTAGTCATGTAAAGAAGGAGTGGTGCAAACCTCAGTGTTTCAACGTGTTAGTTTCTCGTTAGGATCCAACTTCGTTTTGAACATCCTCCATTGTAATAAGACCAACTCCTCTCTTCCACATTATTTCTCTGAGCTTATAATATGACTATAGTAAAAAAACCTGTGATGTGAAGACGGGGGACTGTCAAGAAGAGGACAAACCTTCATGTAAGGACATGTTCACCAGTGTCCCTTTTGTTTTTTTTACAGTGTAATGTGCGTCCCCTGTCATTGAGAGAAACACCTGTCATGGTAGGGACACTTTCACAATGTCCCTGGGGTGTGTCTTACATCACAAGTTTTATTGTACAAGCATCGTTGTAACCGTGTAGTAGGCAAAACATGGTGCCGCTATAATGTGCCTGGTAATCTGAGTTAGAACTGTAATAATGGAATCCTGATATGTTTTGCTGACAGGGCTTGCTGTCCTTCAAAGGCTCTCCGCATCTTTCTGAACCATCTTGGGGTGGCTTCCATTTCTTTCTTCTACATTTTTGACCATCAGCGGGGCATTTCTGTTCCCGGCCATAGAAGAAGAGTGGAAAGTCACACCAGGCTCGGTATAGAAAAGGCAGTGCATGAAAAGACCTAACAGCCTGACACTTGGTGGTGGCCGGCCGAGGCAAGACAGTCACCAGGCACAGTGCAAATATGCGACATATACACTCCTCGATTGGACCTGATGATGGTGGATTGATACGCGAGTTGTGCAGGTTAGTTGATTTAAAATTAATGAACTGGCTTGTTCTCTTGTGTTTGTGTAAAGATGAGTGTTGCCACTTTGCATGGTGATCTTTCTAGAATTTTCTTAGTCTGCTTATAGTAATTTCCATAGCTATTATATCCGCAAAAACTGGTCGAGACCGTAGCCAGAATTTGTTTCAAGTCTCTTCTAAAAAAGAAAGAACTTATCCACAAAAATGCAGGGAACGAGGGTAATTTGAAGCAATCTAAGCATTGCACTAGGTGATTAGTGTAGAATACCCCCGAAGTAAATGTGTATAGTAGGGTGGGTGGGTGTGGGTCGCGGATTCCATGCATGTGTGGGTTGTGATGGTTATTTCTATTGCAATGTATGTGAGTGGTTATCATGTTGTTGAATATCTAGTCCAAGTGGTTTTTTTGTACACAGACACTGAAGAGTGACATGATACATGGACACCTGTTTTGTTAGTGCAATGAGGAGGATGTGGGAAGCAGCTGCAGCAGAATGGAGAAGAGGAAGGTGTTGAAGCGCTCTGCCTTTCTTTTCTGAAGAGACAATGGGCTGGATGTGTGCGAGTGCGGTGACAGACAGGAATCCTTCCATAATCAAGCACATGAAAGAACAACATGCCAGGCGTTAAGCACTCATTTGATGTCTGGCATGTTGGCCAAAGGTGAGTTCCTTAGAGGTTATGCAATAAAGCAGTACAAATTACAGATTGGGTAAAATAAAAGATCCCTCGTGGCTTCATTTGACACACACCCTACCCCATGTCTCCACAACGACGAACATATTGCTGCCAAGTGGTGTGCGTCTTCTTTTTAGGCCACAAAAAGGTCTGTTTCAGTTTCATAAGTTCGTTTTTTTAAATGGGGTTGGTAGTCGGGCATTTTTTTTTCAGCTTTTCACCAAAATGCATAGCACTGGTTGGTGCTTTATTTTAGGTCGTATTTGGTACCCCTGATGTCACTGGCGCCCGTGATGCATTTATTTTTTCCCATTTGTCAAGAAAAACTTTAGGGATGGGGGTGAAGAAAACTAGGGTTAGTCAGGAAACTGGAAGAAACCTAATGTTGTGTTTGGCGGCGATGGTCGACTGTTCCTGGTCATTACAACCCATAACATTTGAGTAACTGCAGGCTAGGTAATCTTGATGAAGGAGCAAAGTATGGTCCTTGTCAGCTTCCATTTTGTTCATGCAAAGCAGACTTTATTCATTTTGAATACCTGTTGTGTACAGGAGCTGAGGCAGATAGTTTACCTTGTTTCTGTTACAGTGGCCATACTTTTTCCCCTAGGACCACACGTTGGTTTTTTTTTCTTTTTCTCTTGCATGCGGAGTTGTTTGTAACTGATGATAATAGAGAAAACATCAGTGTGTGTAAATTTTAAACAGTTGAGTACTTTTTTGGCACTGGGTTTAAGACGTGGACACATTAGACTTCAAGTTTATTTGTCTCATCCAAGACTCCATGGAACTGTGGTGCAGAAGAATGAGAGGAAAATTCTAGATGTATCGACGAGGTCAAACTCCTTTACATAGCGAGAAAAATATTGTGTTTACTTGCAAATGATTCATAATATGAAAACCCTGGTCAAATCCCAAACTAAAGAATTCAGAGTAAATGTACTGCTATAACGTTTGTGCAAATTTTTTTTTTTTACAGGACTGAAGACAGAGACTACTGAAGGTGGCCAACACCAAAGACTGCAAGGAAGCTGTCGCTGTGGATTCGGGCCATCATCACATCATTTGTAGTTGGACAGTAGTCTCCACTCCTGAGGCTTGATGGAAAGTTGATGCTGGAAAAGTGGCAGTCTTTGTGCAACCATCTGGCACAACAAGCATGACCATGAAGGGTCTGCATTTACTGAATGTGTGACATCCTCCTCTGGAAGGTCTAAGAGCGGCGGAAAAAGTGGATGAAGGAAGGTATAGTACACAAATTATAAATTGCTCCCATCTATCACACTGGTGTAAGATATTTTTTTTTTCTCTTCTAATTTTAAACAGGAGCTGGTTACCCTTACAATTTTTCATAAAGGGTATTTTGTGATTGTTGGCCCCCTAAAACTAGCAGGGGCGACTGAATTGTGTAATTTCCAGGGTTAGATGACGCAGAATCTAAAAATCACCCTGACAACAAGTCGGCACAGAAAACACTGGAAAGTCATCTCAAAAGTCCAGGAATACATATCAGCTTGGCCCTTATAGGATTCAGATTTGGTCCCGAGTCTGGGCCTCATGTGTGATTTCTTTTTGGAATAAGTACGATTTTTTCGTTTCGGGAAATTACAAATTTGGCAAAGATATGAGGTAAACAGATCTGTTTTAAGTGTTATTAGTGCAATGTTACATAGTGTGGATAACATGTTTCCAATTTCTCGCAGCATGAAAAGACAACAACAAGGACAATTTTTTTTTCCCAGTTTTATTGACATGAAGCTGGTTAAGTGGTACTCCAGCTACCAATAAAACAGTCTTCAGCACCACTGTTTGAAAAAGTGAATACAAATCTAGGCTAATTTCATCTTTAAAACCCCATACCAGCTAATATTTCCCACGTTCAGATTGAAAATAAGTAATGGAAAGAAGACTTGTTAAGTTCATCGTCTTTTTCTATTTTCAGGCAGCAAGTGTCAGTACTAACACTGGATGTCCTCCAGTCTACGTACATGCTGCGAGATGTCCCACAGCTGTCCCACTGGACCTCAAACTGCTGCCATTGAGGCATAGTTTCACACTCTGTGCTCAACACCACTTTCGCTCCGAAGATGATTGGATTCTCCTATGATGGGATGGTACACAGGTAAATTATCTCTCTATTACCGTATTTTATACCTTTCTGGCGATCATCTATTACATTACGACAGTGAGGCAACGTGTGTGTGGCCATTTTGGGTCTGCCAGTGTGTCTGGACCCCTCCTGCGGTCAGTTTAGGTGGAATTTTGGCCTCACGGTTGCACATACACTCCTCTGTTGGACCTCGGATCGCTCCCACCCAGCTTTGTTAACACACAAAGTCAGACCTTGGACGAAGGGGCCGAGATGCACTGACAAAGACGGGGGAGGGAGGGAGGGGAGCAGGGGGAAGGTGGGAAACGCACAGCAGAGTGTGGGTGGATCAGCTAGTATCAATATAAAAGTAAACATCCCGGAACCATTTCAAATGACAAAATATACAACTATAAGTAAGGATTTTTAAACAAGTAAAAGAGATTTTTTTTTAATTGTTACATGAAATTAGCTCCCCCCCCCCCCCCCCCACTCCCCCCCAAGTCTTCCAAACGAAAAGGTAATGGTTACCTGGTAAAAAAAAAGTGTTGACTTGGTAAATGTCTTCTTTCTTTCTTTTTTTTTTTTTTTTTTTTTAATCACCGAGTGGGACCAATCCAGCTTGAAAGTTCCGCTATTTCACTACCACAGCAAAATGACCAGTGTTTTCCCTATATGAGAATAAATGTCCCAGTAAATATCAGCGAGTATGGGACGATTCTTTAAACGTGTTCATTATCATCATATTTTTGGAAAACATGGCACTTTCATGAACGGGGGGGGGCGATCGATGCCATCTTCTGTAGTGAGCTTAGTACCCCCCTTGCTAGAGATTCCCTTTCTAATATCTCAATCTCTGTCTTTTTCCCCCCAAGGCAGAAGAAAAAAGATCAGGTCAGCATAAAGAAAATTGTGTCAGTCAGGGTACGTAACAATACCAAAAAAAGGAAAATTCTTTTTTTGCCTTAATATCTTTAAAAATATATTAAGTACAAATATCTTTTAACCATTTACAGAAGCATATTGGCTGCAGTTCACTTTCAATGAAAACAGCAACCGACCCCAAGCACAAAGGATGATGGACAACTACGCTACAAATGTCGCCTTCGAAAGGAAGCTAGAAAGGAGTTTGTGGTCCAAAAGGAATCAAGGAGTCATGCACATTTGGTAAGTGAATGTCACTTTCTTCATATTCTAACGAATGAGAGACGCAATTGGTTATATATTGGTTCCCCACCCTTTTCAGACCCATTATAGACTCCCTCCCTCAAAAAACCAACGTCCTTGATAGTTTGCCCTTTGCATGTATTAAAATACGCCCCAAAGACCCCTCCCTTATGAGATCTAATTCTGGGTGTTTTTTTTTACAGGTTTTAGGGGGTGGGGGGGGGGGTACAGGGTACCTGTATTATTATAAAGGTGTTATTGTGTAAAGGGGCAATTATAATGTGAGACAAACCGATCACCAATGCCATGTCTGTTGCCAGACAAAAATAATGGCTAACCGAGCAAAAGCTCGCAGTACCTTCTTATTATGGCACTTTCAAGTATAGACAGTGGAACCCCTTTATAAAACTACCTCCCTCACAAGACGTACGTCTAGCAGACGTTGATATCCTTCTTTAAAGTAACATCCTTATAGGGATCCATTCCTTTTAAGACTTCATTTTGGATAATATAGGATTTTAATTAAAAAAAAAAAAAAAAAACAAGGATCTACTGTACAGTCTACTGCATGTCATTATTATTTTTGCTGAAAAACTTCAACCAGACTATGCTTTTCAGCCCACAGAGATATGTCCAGAGACTTGTGCACCGAGTGATCCGGTTGGCTTCAAGATGGCAGATGCCCTGACCAGCATGGAACAGAGGGTGCTTTTACATCACCATCAGCTACGCTACCACTCAGCTAGCTAGACCAATTGATTCTTTTTCCCACCCCCTATTGTGTGCATCGATGCACAAAAACCAAAAAAGAGGATGGCCGTTCAGCAGCACCGCTCTCGTTACAACAAGAAGTGACCCAAAACTGAAACTGTGTGAAGGAAAAGGTTGTGGCTATATATTTGAATATGCTGTCAAGTGAATGGATTGAGGATGATATTGAAACTGTGCTGTGTTCAAACATAATGTGTACGCACGTGGAACACTTCAGCATTATTTATCTAAATATTATCCCTGCATGATTCATATGAAATGACTGATGTTGAATAAAAAAAAAAATCTGACCAATGAAAATGCCTACTGTTTGTGATACACAATACTAACGATTATATATCATCAACATCTCTTCAGAAACAAAGTGTGGCACAATCTTCTCTACCCAAGAAGAGTTTCAAGCACTGTTTTGGCCAGTTTAATTTTCAAGGGGCTTTGTGAAATCTGTCACTCTGGTTCCAAGTAGCCAGTGTAATCTGCCGTCAGCACTCGGAAGGGAGAGGGGAAAGGTATCTCTGATTTTGACGACAGCACATGAAGGCAGCACTACCCGAATGTCCTTTCGGCAGGAGGCCCCCACACAAATCTTGTCAGTTGCCGATATGGCTGTGTATCGGTAGCAGCTGCCAACAGACAAGACAGAGTAGTAGTAGTAGTAATACAACATTACAAATTGTTAATTTTGTTTTTTTTTTTTTTTTTTTTTAGAAGGCCGACCTACTAAGCCAATTTTATAAATGATAAAAACGGGAAACGATCTATTTTTTTCTTTCTTTCCCAAACTAGCAAGTTTGGATACAGGATACTTTCCTGCCATTTTCCTTGTGGTAATGTTTGCTTTTCTTGTCACAATATTGAATTTCATACAGTATGACTGGCAATACAACAGTGGATCCCCTAAAGTAATAAGACTCCTTCCCTTTTCAGGTGTGTTACTCTGAGATATAACTGCTAATGGTATTTTCTGTAAAATTTCCAATTACCCTTCTTACTATAGTTGTAAAGGATCCCCCTCCCTTGTACGACCTTACACATATTCAAAAGTTAGTAGTTACTACTATAAAGGGAGAGGGTCCATTGTGTTTCTATGGGTCTTTTTGAAAGTCCTGATCACAGTCAGAAGTATTACATACCTTTTTGGTAGCAGAGCTTCAGACTGTTCTCACACTTCATGGGACACATGTCCCACATGGCTGCTAGAAAGTAAGGAATCAATTTTCACAGTGATGAACAGGCTTGGGGGTGGCAGGCACGGTAGACGGTCTTGCTTGTTAATTTTTTGTCCTCCCCAATACACCCTTGCACCAGAGTGTTCCCTACACCAGCAGTCCTGTTACATTAAGAAACCAGATTTCCTAACAGGCCAACCAGCCAATACAATCTTTGATCTTTTTCTTCTTCTTTCCTCGGGGGGTGGGTGGGGGGGGGGGGGGGGGGGGGGGGGGGGGGGGGGGGGATATTCAGGTTTCTTGTCAGGGAGGTGGGGGGGTGTCTAGGGTTCTTGTCAGAGGTGGGGGGTTTCCGGTACCATCAGAAGGTGTGCTATTTTCTTAAAATTTTACAGGTTTTAATTGGGGGGGGGGGGGGGGGGTCTGTGTTACTTTGGGTTGTAGTTAGGGGGGTGGAGTTCCGGGGTCCTTTTTCTTAATTTATAGATATTTTTACCCCTTTTTTCATATTTTTAGCTTGAAGTGTGAGAGTGGTGTGTGTGTGTGTGTGTTCGTCGAACTGGAATCCCCCCCCCCCAAACTCTTTGTGTACATGTGTGTGTGTGTCACTGTGTGTGTGTGTGTATGCATATATATGAGAGAAAGAGAGATTGATCAGGGGGGTAATAAACTATGTAACACACAAAATGTGCATTCCCACCAATCTCTTCAACATGCTGTTTTGTGCTGTTGCTGATGTTTGATCAACAGAATTTGTTAGTCTTGACTAGTAGTCTTGCAGTTGACCAGTGGTTGCCAGGTTACCTGTCCATTGCAAAGCAACGTAATCTGATTCTTAAGGGAAATGGCTAGTTTCACATTCATTTTTTTAAGGATGTTACCGATAATGACTGATAATAAGTGTTGGGCAAAGTTGTACTTATACATAAGCTTACCCTTTTCTGTTTTCTCGCTTCTTTCCCGTTTTTTTTTTTCTCCGATAAATTGCCTTTTTTAGTGTAGGTAGAGCTGTGTTCAATCTACCTTTTTAAGCAAAGATTGTTGGATGAATGATAATTCAAAGCTTTAAAACTTCGATTTCTTTCGATTACTCTCCCAATGTCCCATTCCCATACAGAGCTGCGCCACCTCCATGACAGTCTTGATAGTAGTGCTCTTTCCCGTGTCACCCTCTGTTTCCCAGTATTAATCAAGATGAATTATCTTCTCCATACAAGGACCAAATAAAAACTGCAAATCTATGGAAAGATGTAGCTTGAAGTCCTCTTTCTATACTGAAAAAGGCAAATTTTGAAAAAAAAAAAAAAAAAATGGAAAGAAGCGAGAAATCGAAGTGGGGAGGATTCTTCTTCTACACTTTTACCTAATGTTTTTTTAATGATGTAAGGGCCGCAGACCCAAACAGGTGCGCAAACCAGGCTCTTTTTTGGCTGCTGACCGCATAACCAGGCATTACTGACTGTTGCAATGCAAACATTTTGACATGCGTTTTTCACAAAATTTATGTGATTATATCGAAGTCACACTGACAGTCTAAAACTCTGGGTTCATGATGAATATTCTCTTGTTCAAGTAATTGGGAAAAATAAAACATGCTCTTACTTGTTCTCATTCTGAATGTTCTTTCTGTACTGCTGGCGATACTGTGAATATGCTGTCCTCAGCACATACACATCAAGGCACACAGTTTGGAACCCGGGATGTTGTGTTATGCATTTGCAGCCTGGTATTTCTGCCAGGATAGCTGGCATCTCCTCCACCCTCTGCACAGCACAGGCATTCCTTCAGTATGCCCATACTGGCGCAGTTTCCACATCGACACCTGAAATTTGAAAATAAGGCTTAATACATTTTCACTGTTTCAGCGACAAATTAATGCCAAGATAAGGTTTGTTTCTGGTTTCCTGACCGACCCTAACTTTTTGACCCCCCAACCCTAAATTTCTGTTGAGCTATGGCTGGGGGAAAATTAAAAGAAGGCCCTCAAAATCTAAAAGTAGTATTCATTAGTTTAAGAGATTCTTACTCAAAGAAATGGTAAACACAGTGTCATACACAAACAGTGAAACACATTATATATCAAAATCCATTGATTTCAAAATGACATCAACTATAGTTTTTTTCCCCTGAGGACCTGGTCATAGGACACTGAACTATTAAAACTCTAAATGTCCTACTGCGTTCTCCCCTTGGAGGACAAATCTGATCAGAGCAATGCACCTCAGGCCACCCTCTTCCACCACCACCCGCACCCCCCCCATCTATTCCGTCCCTCCCCACTACCTCTCATCATTTTTTCCCCCTGTTCCCCATTTCCGAATCCATCGCCTATTACAGGCTGCTCCTAAGGGCAGAACAATATCAGCTTGTCTGGAGTCCCCTTGATACAAAGAAAGAATCATCAAAATGATAACCTCGGGTATAGCCTTCCTTACTGTTGCACTGGCTGGCTCCCAAATGGTCCCGAGAAAACCAAAATAGTGGATAGAAATAATACAGTGTTGTTTGAGCACATACCGATGGTGATGGTGCTGTAAGAAGATACTGTTGCCCGTGAGACTGCTAGATTAAGTGTAGTCCACACTGGGCCAACGAAAGTTGCGCTAATCAAACGATGTGTCAACAAAGTCCTGATCAAGAGGTAAGCACAGATCGTGCGGCCTATATACGCTAATCAAGTATACTATACTACTATACCATCTTCTACAATGCTAACATACAAACTGTACATCTGACTACTTTAGCAATAATGCATTAACTTACCAAGAACTTTGCATTCATCGATCTCCACGATTGCTGCTGGCAAGTACGGTCGGTCGGTGTCAGCTACATCCGTGGACTCGTCTGCGTAAGGTTCGAATTGGTATGGCCTTACAAAGTCATCTGGTCCTTCAACAGATACACTGTCGTTGGTATCTGACGCAGAAGGGTCGTAATCGCTGCTTTCACAAGACAAGCACAACTCTTCTTGCTGTTCTGCCATCTTTCGCTGCTCCAACTACTACGTCACAAGAAAGGGACGCTACTATAGGTTCTTTTTCGGGTTGTTATCGTTCTTGCTCAAAATTCAGGTGCGAATTGCGAACTTTGGTGATCGATATCTCATGATCTGATGATCAACGAAATGTAAACTGGGTACTTTTTGGGGTTACTGTATCCATAACTATCCTAAATTGAAAGAATAATTTTAGTGCTCTTGTAGTCCTTTAACTTAATAACATACCCCCCCCCCCCCCCCCCCCCCACCCCCCTTCCCCCTTCCCTTTCTTTTTCCCACACGTCCTTTCTCATTCGCCACCACATGCAAGTGTTTTATAGCCTAACCAGTCACGGAGATCGAGTGGGGCGTGTCACCATGTTCAGTATCTGGTGTCAGGGGTAGGAGTAAAGGGGAGACAAAGAGACTATTTGCTGCCAATCCCTGCGATGGATATGGGTGATTCCGGTATAAAGATATTAGAGAGAGCGCAGTGGAGGCCGATAAGCCATTGATTAGTGGTGGGTCATACATTCCCTTCTGATTTCAGCCAGTGTCGCAGACATCCTGGCTCTTTGCCGGCAAAATTCGGGTCAGCATTCCGCGACTTCGATCGCCGCAGTGTATGACGTCATGATCACAGACTCCCGGCGCCCAAGCTGACCGGGTTGTGTGAAAGCAGCCCTCGGGATTCCTGTTATGACATTTCCGGCCGCGTCCCTCCCGTAATTCTGGCCCATCGTTCTGCCCGAGTAACTCACACGGCACTCCTGAGGGTCGAATGCACTGATTCAGCCTTGGCTGTGGAAGCTATGAATGAGATGGTCTGCAGAGTGCGCTTCGGTGGTCCATGCTGTAACCTTAACAAAACGCTCAGTCGAAAAATGTCCACGCGACCAAACATGTCTTTTGTAGCGGTGGGTTTTTTTTTTTGCCGGGTTGTTGCACACAAAACCTTGGAAATCTCCAAGTTTTGGGGAAGCATGGGTTAACACAGCTGTAGTAGTTGCTTCATGCAGTAACTTCATACCTTACTTGGGTCATGTGGACAGTCTCCAAATGGTTTTTTTTTTTTTTAACTTTTTCTTTCAAGTGAATGACCATCTCCTTAACTAAAGCAGATGTTTCATGTACCCACATCCCATGCTTATTTTGGTTATTTAGGACTGTCTCCAACTGGGCGCATTTTTTTTTTTCTTTTTCTGTTTTTTATTTTTTGCTTCAAATAATTACTTTCCCCTTAAAATGTGGTGCCACACAGATTTATCCATGCACATAGTATGTTACTCTATATTTCCAAGTGCAGGTGTTCAGGAACTTGAACATGCAAACATTTACAATTTGCGCATATGCCCATGCGTACGTCTGCACACAAGAAAGCATTTTAAAAAAAAAAGAGCACAAAGTGCGATTCAAAACGTCGACCAAGAGGATTAAAAATTATTGTTATGAAGACTTTCCCAGAGCCAACGAATTTGAACGTAGAATACCCAGACCCTATGTCAAAATAAGCACTCCTCGGTGGAAAGCACTTCCTTGGTATTGGTCTTCTCTAACGTTGGAAACAAATTAGACCATTTTTTCTTCTCCAATAGTTTACCACAGATTTCATCCCCACCAATAATAATGTTATGCATGTGTTGACTTGCAACTTGATCCTCCAACGTCCCCCCCCCCCCCCCACGCCCCCCCTGCTTTTTGTAATTGAATAGCATATAATGTAGATAGACATTACATGATCTCTCTCTCTCTCTCTCTCTCCTCTCTCGCTCTCATCTCTCTTCGTCTCTCTCGGGCTCGCTCTCTCTCCTGGCCTCTTCCCGCACTCTCGCTCTCTTCTTCTTCTTCCTTCTGACTGTCTGGTCTGTCTGTACTGTCCTGTACTTTCTGTCCTCCTCTCTCTTCTCTCCCTCTCTTCTCTCTCCCTCGTCTCCCCTCTCTCATCTCTCCTTTCTCCTCTCCCTTCTTCGCCCTCCTCTCTCACTCTCCTCTCCCCTCAGCTCTCCTCACCCTCTCCCCTCTCTCTCCGTCTCTCTCTCTGGGTCTCCTCTCTCTTCCTCTGTCTGTCTCTCCCTCCTCTAACCTCCTCACGCCCCTCACTCCTCTCTCTCTCTCCCTCTCTGTCTGTCCTCTCTCCTCTCTCCTTCTCTCCACTCTCCTCCTCTCCTCTCTCCGCCTCCCCTCTCGCTCTCCCCGCCTCTCTCCCTCGAGGCCTCCCTCTCCCACCCTCTTTCTCCTCGTCTCTACTCTCCCTCGGTCCCTCTCCTGTGCGCAACTCTCCTCTCTCTCTCTCTCTCGCATCCCTCATTGTCCTCTCACCTGTCCTCTCTCCCTCTCTCTCGCTCTCTCCATCTTCTCCCCTCTACTCGCCTCTTCATCTCTTACCTCCACTCACTCTCCTCTCTCTCTTCTCCCTCTCTCCTCTCTCTCTCTCCATCTCCTCTCCCCTCCCGGGGGAAGGGAAGATGAAGTAGAGTGAAAGATAGAGGAGTGAGCCGAATAGAAGAGAAAGCAAAAACTAGTGCTTGAGCAACAAATGTCTATTTCAAACAGTATGCATGCCTTCTGATGTTAATGATGATGACGGACCTCAAGTTGACATGAGGTGATCTGTAATGCAATGGAACAAAAATAACAGGACAATGTTACAGGAAATAAACAAAACAAACAAACAAAAAGAAAGAAGACAGAAAAAAAAAAACCAGAAGGGAGATGACGCTGGAGTCAAACAGAAAAAGAAGGAATGGAAAAGAGGCGGTGGGTGATGGGCTGGGGATGGGGGATCACTTAAGCTTCCAGAGGACGCACTTTATATGGAAATACCGATGAACAGGACGCGTTGTTTAATCCCACCAAAAAGCCTCTTTCATGACGATCGACACTCATCTAGCTGTCGCCCCCAACACTGTGGCGCCAGGGATTAACACACGTGGTGTCGTGTTGACAGTAATCAGGTTGATTATAAGAGGTTTTTTTTCACACCAGTTTCCAAATATGGAAGCACGAACAATAATAAAAGCGTGCATTTATACTTCTTCACTTCTACACACACACACACACGCGCGCACGCACGCACGCACGCACGCACGCACGCACGCACAACACGCACACACACACACACACACACACACACACACACACACCACACACAGATGGCATGGTTGCGTTGGTACAGTTTTATATCAATCAGACAACTATGTCTTTTCCTACCACTACATCGTGCTCCTGTTCTAGCCATGTCCTGGGTTGCTCCTAATCCCCGGGAAAAGTCCACAGGTCGGCATTAACAAGACGTGTATGACGGTGGGGTGTACCAAAATTCCTAGGATAAGTCCCACAGATCGGCATTAACAAGACGTGTATGACGGTGAGGTGTACCAAATTCCTAGGATAAAGTCCACAGATCGGCATTAACAAGACGTGTATGACGGTGAGGTGTACCAAATTCCTAGGATAAAGTCCACAGATCGGCATTAACAAGACGTGTATGACGGTGAGGTGTACCAAATTCCTAGGATAAAGTCCACAGATCGACATTCACACAGACGCACATGACGGCTGGGTGTGGGCCTACTTGTTTTTCCCTGAGGAAGAAAGGGAGAACAGACTGGCATTAACACAGACATAGTATATGACAGTAAAGTGTGCCTAATTTCGCGCGAAAAGGTGAACAGGTTGATATCAACGCAGACGCATACATGATGTTCGGACATACCTAACTCCGTGGAAATAAAATGAACAGATCCGCGTGTAGACATGACGGCGAATTATGCATATATACCATGGTTTGTTAGAAGGTGCACTCCGGTAAGGCTCCGCACCGGGCACAACAGACTTAACAGTCACTTGTGCCGAAAGCTCAAGGTGGTGCCTTCTCCAGTCTGTCCTTGTGGGCAGGAAGAACAGTCAGCGGAGCATGTGCTCAAAAAAATGCCCGTGACATGAACAGCCAAGGAGAGAGGTGTTGCCAACAGAGACAGCTCTAATGACGAAGCTCTACGACAGTCTACAAGAGCTGGAGAAAAGGGCACTATTCATCTCAAGGGCCGGACTGACCGTAGAACAAGGTGTTTGCAAAGAAGAAACAGATCGGAGTTAAAAACAGACATAAGATAAGATTAGATTAGATTAGATTAGTATTAGATACATAAGATTTTATTATCTCATCATGAGAAATTTGGTCCAGTGCATTTTACACACACACACACACACACACACACACACACACACACACACACACCACACACACACACACACACAGCACTAGAAACGTACAAACACAAAAAAAACAAAAAAAAAAATTATCAACATCACAGAACACAATCATTTCATAAACTCATTGCACATTATGTTATACATATATCATTTATATTGCACATTCATACATAATCACATCATTTACATTGTATATATCAAGAAAAAAAATCACAATAAAAACTGTTTATAAATGTAAATTTCACGATTAAATCAACAAATTTGTGTATAAATGATATTATATGACACATTTACCGCCCCACAAATACACCCATGTACATATACAAGTTTGCACAAACATCCCCACACTCACAGACAGGTATCTATCCATCCCTGCTCACCACACACACGTGCACCCCTCGCGTGCGCCGCACACATGCGCATAACAACACACACCACACACACACACACACACACCACACACACACACACACACACACACACACACACACACACACACACACACCACACACACACACACACACACACATGCATGCATATAAACACAAAACACAAACATACACTCACATATGCACACGCATCATGCGCACACAACACTGCACATGTTGCACTCTCATCTATTACAAATTCAATTCATACATGATGGTGGGGGGTGTAGCTGATTCTCTGACGGAACAGTTTACTGTTCGACAGTGCCACAGACATACATGACACCTGAGGTGTATTTGATTCCTTGGTAAAGAGAAGAAAAAGAAAAGTCAACAAATCGGCATTTTACACAGATATACATGAAGGTTGGGTCTAGCTGATTCCCTGGGGGAAAAAAGTCAACATGCAGATCGCCATTAACATAGGTACTAATGGCGGGGTGTACTTGATAAAAAAAAAAAAAGCAACAGATTGACAGTTTATACGGTATATAACGGTGGGATGTACCCATTTCCCTTGGGAAAAAAAGTCAACAGATCGGCATAAACATAGACATAGGTAAGGGTGAGGGTGTACCTCATTCCCTCCCTCCACCCCATCCCCAAAAAGGTCAACAGATCGGCATTTATACAGGTACATGACGGTGGGATGTACCTGATTCCCTGTAAAGAAAAAAGTCAACAGATCGGCATAAACATAGACGTACGTGACACACAGGTAGGGTGTACCTGACCCCCCCTCACCACCCACCTATCCATCGCCCCCCCCCCCCCCCCCCCCTCCCAACAAAAGTCAGCTGATCGACATTTATAAAGGTACATGACGGTGGGGTGTACCAGGTTTCCTTGAAAAAAAAGTCAGCAGATCGGGCATCGACCTAGACATACATGACATACATCACATACAGGTAGCTTGTACCTGACCCACCCCCCTCCCCCCCCCCCCCCCCGAAAAAAAAAAAAAAAGAAGCCAATTGATGGATATTTATACAGGCACTTGACGATGGGGTATACCTGATTCCCTTGTAAAAAAAAAAAAGTCAACAGATCGGCATTGACATGAACGTACATGACATACAGGTAGGATGTACCTGTACCTGACCTCACCCCCCCCCCCCCCCCCCAAAAAAAAAAAAAAAAAGTCAACAGTTAACATGGATATCAATGAGAGTGGAGTGTACCCCGATTCCCTGGAAAGAAAAAAGAACAGATCGACAACAATACAGACATGCATGACGATGTTCATTAAACTTTGCAATGGGGAGACAGAGATGGATGGAGGGGGGGGGGGGGGGGGGGGGGCGGGAGGGAAGGCGCTGGCGGAAGGGAGAGAGGGATAGGATGGACGTGGTTGGGGATGGAGGTGAGATGTGTGTGTGTGTGTGTGTGTGTGTGTGTGTGTGTGTGTGTGTGTGTGTGTGTGTGTGTGTGTGTGTGTGTGTGTGCGCGTGCGTGTGGTGCGTGTGTGCGTACGTGCGTGCGTGCGTGTGTATGTGTGTGTGCATGTGCGCGCGTGGGTGCGTGCGGTTGCGTGAGTGAGTGTGTTTTTAATTTCACCCCCCCCCCCCCCCCCCCCCCCCCCCCGTGTGTGTATGTGTGTGTGTGTGTGTGTGTGTGTGTGTGTGTGTGTGTGTGTGTGTGTGTGTGTGTGTGTGTTGCGTGTGTCAGTACAACCTTGAGTTAATCTGACAATAAATTGGTTTCAGTCAGTCAGTGCGTGCGTGCGTGCGTGCGTGTGTGTGTGTGTGTGTGTGTGTGTGTGTGTGTGTGTGTGTGTGTGTGTGTGTGTGTGTGTGTGTGCGCGCGCGCGCGCGCGCGCGCACGCGCGTGTGTGTGTTCGTGCGTACGTGGTGCGTGCGTGTGTGTGTGTATGTGTATGAGTGTGTGGAGGGGGGAGGGGGATTAGAGAGGAGTGGTGGATGAAGGCTAGTAGCTAAAGAGGTAGAAGCTGGATGCACGAACAACAGACGTGAACAGGGCTCGAGGCTTTCTCATGAAATATGAAGAGATGTTCAGGTCCCCCAGGGGCCAGGCTCCATCTCTGGGGCTATTTCAGGCAAGACTAGAAAAAACACATACACACACACACAAAGTAGACGGATGAATACGGGGAGAACAACAAGTGCAGGTAAACAATCTTCACTTTGAAAAGGACACCCGGGGGGGTGGGGGCGGGAGGTGGTGAGACAATCACAGTCCCCATTTTTCTTTTATGCACCGTTCATTGTGGGTTGACAATACAGATTTTGAACGCTTCCAGAATAGCTTCAGTGAACGATGTAATATTTACATTTTTTTGCGGGGTCTTTTTTCTTTTTTTTTTTTTTTTTGTTCATTCCGTTCCTTCTTCTTTTCTCCTCCCCCTCCCTCCCCATCCCCCACGTCCCTTCCCCTTCCAGGCCCGCCCATGACCAGCTTTAGAAGTTCATGTTTAAGTTTAAGTCACCTTCAATTTGGTAGCTGAGGATCTGTGTACCTATATCTATTTATTTGTTCTAAGTAATTTGTCTACGTTGTTTTTTTTCTTGTCACACCTGGTTTGTTTTTCTTGTCCTATCTGTCACACACACGCACGCGCGCGCGCGCGCTCACACACACACACACACACACACACACACACACACACACACACACACACACAACAAACGCACGCACGCACACACGCACACATACCCACGTACACACACACACACACACACACACACACCACACACACACACACACACACACCATAAAGAAAGGTTCGTTACTTAGTGCTTGTTGCCGTGTTCGTGTGATACCCCAGTATCTCAACATTAATTTTTATGTACGGAATAAGCTGATAACTCTGTTTCTCACATGTAAATACTCTCCCTACATCCGAGACAAGCTTATATCTCATCTCTTGAAAAACGAGTGGCACATATTATGCATGCATGATTCTGTGTTGATTATGTATGGGTTGGTTAGGACTGAATATTATACCGCTGCAAATGCAAAATATGCGTCATTGTCAGTTAGTCCTGTCATCTCGTGAAGTATGCGTCAATGCCGGAGTTTGTCACGTCATCTTGTGACGTAAGCGTCAATGTGAGTTTCCTCACGTCCTCCTACGTGCGAAGTATGCGTTCATGTGAGTTAGCCATGTCATCTTGTGACGTATGCGTCAAGTCAGTTAGGCACGTCATCTTGTGAAGTATGCAACAACGTGAGTTAGTCACGTCGCCTTGTGACGTATGCATCAATGTGAGTTAGTCACGTCATATTGTGACATATGCTTGAATGTGAGTTAGTCATGTCATTTTTGTGACGTATGCATCATTAGTCATGTCATTTTGTGACGTATGCATCAATGTGAATTAGTCGTGTGACATTGTGACATATGCATGAATGTGAGTTAGTCACGTCATTTAGTGACGTATGCATCAATGTGAGTTAGATTTGTCATCTTGTGACGTATGCGTCAATGTGTTCATGTCATCTTCCGAAGTATGCCTCAATGTGAGTTAGTCATTCTCATTTTGTGAAGTATGCGTCAGTGTGAGTTTAAATCATTCTCATCTTGCGAAGTGTGCGTCAATGTGAGTTAGTAGTGTCATCTTGTCACGTGTGCGTCAGTGTGAGTTAGTAATGTCATCTTGCAAAGTATGCGTCAATGTGAGTTAGTAATGTCATCTTGTGAAGTATGCGTCAATGTGAGTTAGACATTATCATCTTGCGAAGTGTGCGTCTATATGAGTTAGTCATTTTCATTTTGCACAGTGTGCATCAGTATGAGTTAGTCTTTTTTCATCTTACGAAGAGCGCATCAATATGAGTTAGTCATTTTTCATTTTGCGAAGTGTGCATCAATATGAGTTAGTCATTTTCCTCTTGCGAAGTGTACATCAAAATGAGGTAGTCATTTTCATCTTGCGAAGTGTACATCAAATGAGGTAGTCATTTTTCATCTTGCGAAGTGTGCATCAAAATGAGGTAGTCATTTTCATCTTGCGAAGTGTGCATCAAAATGAGTTAGTCTTTTCAAGTTGCCAAAAAGAGTTGTCATTGTCATCGAATGCATCAATATGAGTTAGTCATTGTCACCTTGCCAAGCGTGCATAAATATGAGTTAGTCATTTTCATCTTGCGAAGAGTGCATCAATATGAGTTAGTCATTTTCATCTTGCGAAGAGTGCATCATTTTCATTTTCATCTTGCAAAGTGTGCATCAATATGAATCAGTCATTGTCATTTTGCAAAGTGTGCATCAATATGAGTCAGTCATGTCATCTTGTGAAATGTGCATCAGTATGAGTCATTCATTTTTATCTTGCAAAGTGTACATCAATATGAGTCAGTCATTGTCATCTTGCAACGTGTACATCAATATGAGTCAGTCATTGTCATCTTGCAACGTGTGCATCATATGAGTCAGTCATTGTCATCTTGCAACGTGTGCATCAATATGAGACAGTCATTGTCGTCTTGCGAAGTGTGCATCGACGTGAGTTAGTCATGTCGTGCTGTGAAAAGCAGTGAGAAGCTTTCTTGAATGTATGCTTAACAAAATATCCACTTCTAGCTGTTTTTTAACCCTCCCTCTTCCGCTGCACTTCTCTGTATCCCCCCCCCCCCCCCCCCCGCCTCTTCCTCTCTTTCCTTCTCCCTTCATCTCTCCCCCTCTTTTATTCTACCATTTTTATCTCCCTCCCCCCTACTCCCCCCCCCCCCCCCCCCCCCCCCCCCCCGCTCCGTTCTTTACGTTCCTCCTTCTCCCATCCCCGCAATCATCTTTTATCCCCCCCCCCCCCCCCCCCTCCTTCCTCCTTCTCTTTCCTTCTCACTTCATCTTGCCCCACCCCTTTCGTTTTACCGTCTTATCTCCCTCCTTGCCCCCCCCCCCCCCCCTCCCCCCCTCCCTTTACGCCCTCCCCCCTCTCCTATCCCTGCAAATCTCTGTCTTTATTCCTCCATCTCCTTCCTCTCTCTCACCTTTCCGTGTCATGGTTTCCGAAGTCAGGGAAGACAGACCTACTTTTGTGAAGGACATGTTTTCGACTTACCCCCGAGACTGGAAGGGACAAGGCGGATTCTTTTTTTTCTTGAGGTGAGATAGCAGAGAACTCGGTCTCACAGAAACACTCAAGACAGGAAAAGACAACTCATGTTTCTCTGGTCAGACATACATTCATGTACCTAATGTAGTAGATACCAATAATTAATAAATGAACACACACACACACACACACACATACGCACGCACGCACGCACGTACGCACGCACGCACGCACACACACACACACACACACACACACACACACACACACACAGGAGCGATGTTAGGGATGACGATGAGATAACAGTGCTGCACTAGGAACGGGTGAACGGAGACAGAGTGAGGGAGAGTGGATGAGGAAGGGAGAGCAGCCTTCACGACCCGAACAAGCCTCTCTCAGTGGGCTCCCAGGATGACGATGACACGGGATAATCGAAATAGGCGCATGAAAATAGGCGCAAAATTTGCCATTAAAGATATTTCCCTTATACTCACTTCAAATGCTAACATCGCTTCATTTCCTTGTGGCGTTAGAACTGAGACTGTCTAGCTTAAAGAAGAAGCACGGTTGATCTGCTCTCTTTGCTGATGAATCACCACACCAAGTTTGGAGAGGATTAGACGAAACCCGTCGAACTATATTCGAGCAAGAGCACAGACATACCGAAAAGCTCTTTACAAGGTACTTACTATCATGATTCTTAGTAGTGTGTAGGATTGTATAACCATCGTATAACTACAACAACAACAATAACAGTGTTTTTAGAAAGAATTTATGATTAATCCGCCAGATAACGGGGACAAACAAACTATAAGACAAACACGACACGTTTCGACCTCTTTGGTCCTCTTCAAGCAAGATAAAACAACTTTCAAGACAATGAAAACGAAGAACGAGCAGTCACGCATCTACTCAACCTCACTTTGCCAAAACAGAGTTTTTTCTGAGTCAAACTGGGCCTGCATGTTCTGCCCTGGATCAAGAGCCCGTCCCCAGCCAATGGCGCCATCCCTGACTTACCGCTCAGAGTGATTTTCCTACAGTGTTTCCATACACCACTCACAGCAGCCAAGGGTTCGTTGACGTCAGCTAAGTGCGTGCTACACACAGGCATTCGGTTTGTTGTCTCTTTTGAAAGACATGCCATTTGATCACCGCTCAGCGTCCTACAGGCTGGTGGAAAGCGGAACAAAAAGAAAAATCCTGCCCCAGACAAGAATCGAAACAAGGACCCAGGATTTTCTCCCCTTCCGCAGACACTTGCTTTTCCTACTGGACCCCATCTACACGTCAATTGTACTGTATAACTTTCCTTCGTTTTTTTTTTCTTTCTTTCTTTCTTTCTTTTACTTTCTTTTTTCTCTCCCCCCCCCCCCCCCCCCCCTTTTTTTTTTTTTTTTTTTTAAATTCTTATAGTCACCACAGATATTTTCTGTGTCCAGTTCCGGGCCGCTCAGCAGGTGTACACCGACAACTTTTGTTGTTGTTGTTGTTTAATTTCAACCAATCGGAAGGAACTTCACAATAATCCGCCAATCGCATTGTCCGACAGGTTTACAATTTTCAATTTTTTATGACAGCCCAGACCATCAATCAGATCGATTTCAGGGCTGTCAAACTGACAGGAAAAAAAAAAGTCACATCCTGAACAATTCAGAACATGGAGGAAAAACAATATGCTGAAAAACAAAAAACAAAAACAAAAATAAAAAAAGCAAGCAAGATAATGAAAATTGTTGAAACGTATTTAACTGTACAAACACACATACACGAACGCACGGACGCACGCACACACACACGCACGCACGCGCGCGCTCACACACGCACACATGCACGCATGCGCACACACACATATACACGCGCGCGCGCGCGCGCATGCACGCATGTACGCACGCGCATACACACACACACACACACACACACATACACACGCGCGCGCGCGCGCTAAAAGAGCGAAATAGATAGATACTGCAACATGGGCAACTAGCTTCCACTCCAGACAGTGTGTACAATACTTCACGACATGGTCGCTAGCCCACAACAACCTAAAAGCTGGCGTGTCGTAAATTTTAACTAGAAGGAAAATAAAGGTTTGAGCATTTTCAGAACAGAAGAATAGTCTACAATGGCAACAGAACAATAGACGACAGTAAACAAAGACAACTACAACAGCACAGCAAATAGCAACACACACACACACACACCACACACACACACACACACACACAAGCACGCATGCACACACACACGCACGCACGTACGCACGCGCGCGCGCACACACACACACACTAACACACACACACACGCACCACACAAACGCGCGCGCGCGCACGCACAAAGACAGAGAGAGGAGAGAGAGAGAGAGAGAGAGAGAGAGAGAGAGAGAGATGGAGACAAGAGTGCTCGACAGACATCCTGATTTAATGATTTCCCCAGTCTGCTCAACGTCAACAGCCTGGTCTCGTCGTGTTGATTCTGATTTCGTATTGTTGAAATTGTAATCGCCAGT
>JADBJO010025781.1:7500-23340 GCA_016801955.1 Conus betulinus
TTTTCGCCGGTGGGCTCTGCAGTCATGAAATACGGGCTGGTACACCCATGGGGACGCTACGTTAAGGCTGTTATGAGTTGCATCCTGTAGTCTGATTTACCTCTGTTCTGGAGCAGTTATGTCCCTTGATATCTTAATGGAGCGTCCTGCGCGTGCCTGTACCCATCGTCAACACAGCGCAGGCCTCCAAGGGTGGTACAGGACTGCTCTAAAGGCAGGTGAAGACAGTGCTTCTCTGGGTCCTCCCCAGCCCCCTCGGGTGTTTCTTTTTTTCTTCTTTGCCTTAACTAGGCTGACCCTGGAGAAAGGTCCAGTGACGGTGAGGAAAGACCCACTGACCACAGGGAAAGTCCTGTGACAGTGGGAAAGACTACAACTTTGGATTCTCTCTTGAGGGCACATAAGACCGTATGGCGAAAGCTTGGCTGTGTCTGGAGTGGCACTGTCTTCATCTGTCCGTGGGCAGGGGTGGTTGGGTCTGTGGGGTGTGCTCGACAGCTGGGAGGGTGGTGTTTTTCGCCGGTGGGCTCTGCAGTCATGAAATACGGGCTGGTACACCCATGGGGACGCTACTTTAAGGCTGTTATGAGTTGCATCCTGTAGTCTGATTTACCTCTGTTCTGGAGCAGTTATGTCCCTTGATATCTTAATGGAGCGTCCTGCGCGTGCCTGTACCCATCGTCAACACAGCGCAGGCCTCCAAGGGTGGTACAGGACTGCTCTAAAGGCAGGTGAAGACAGTGCTTCTCTGGGTCCTCCCCAGCACCCTCGGGTGTTTCTTTTTCTTCTTTGCCTTAACTAGGCTGACCCTGGAGAAAGGTCCAGTGACGGTGAGGAAAGACCCACTGACCACAGGAAAGTCCTGTTGACAGTGGGAAAGACTACAACTTTGGATTCTCTCTTGAGGGCACATAAGACCGTATGGCGAAAGCTTGGCTGTGTCTGGAGTGGCACTGTCTTCATCTGTCCGTGGGCAGGGGTGGTTGGGTCTGTGGGGTGTGCTCGACAGCTGGAGGGTGGTGTTTTTCGCCGGTGGGCTCTGCAGTCATGAAATACGGGCTGGTACACCCATGGGGACGCTACTTTAAGGCTGTTATGAGTTGCATCCTGTAGTCTGATTTACCTCTGTTCTGGAGCAGTTATGTCCCTTGATATCTTAATGGAGCGTCCTGCGCGTGCCTGTACCCATCGTCAACACAGCGCAGGCCTCCAAGGGTGGTACAGGACTGCTCTAAAGGCAGGTGAAGACAGTGCTTCTCTGGGTCTCCCCAGCACCCTCGGGTGTTTCTTTTTCTTCTTTGCCTTAACTAGGCTGACCCTGGAGAAAGGTCCAGTGACGGTGAGGAAAGACCACTGACCACAGGGAAAGTCCTGTTGACAGTGGGAAAGACTACAACTTTGGATTCTCTCTTGAGGGCACATAAGACCGTATGGCGAAAGCTTGGCTGTGTCTGGAGTGGCACTGTCTTCATCTGTCCGTGGGCAGGGGGTGGGTTGGGTCTGTGGGGTGTGCTCGACAGCTGGAGGGTGGTGTTTTTTCGCCGGTGGGCTCTGCAGTCATGAAATACGGGCTGGTACACCCATGGGGACTCCTGGTCAGATACCGGTATATTGAAACCTGATTGTTTCTCCTCAGTCTAATCCATTGCAATGATGAATCAGACGAAGAACGTTGTTCTAGATACAAGGCAGAAATTGTTTATTCAATTCATCCTGTCCCATCTCCTGTTCTTGTTACTTTTGATGGGGCAAGAAAGTTCATCTCCACCCCAGTGAACTGCAGCGAGTCCTGTTCCGACACTCCCTACCGTTGTCCTGGAGGGTTAAACGACTGTCTGCCTGTCTACACACGATGCAATGGAATGTATGACTGCACTGGTCATCAGGACGAAGAGTCATGCCGCCACAAAGTGGAATGTCCAGGATTCTTCCGATGTAGACGTTCTGTGACATGTGTACACAACGACCACATGTGACGACTGGCCTCACTGCCCGATGAAAGATGATGAAATATTATGTGACACCACGTGCCCTTTGAACTGTCTGTTTCAAGGTCAGACCTTTCTGTGTCCTCGACCTTTCTTTGTAGCTTCCTTTCCCCACCTCCATTACTTGAATGCTGCAGGTTCTGGCATGACTCTGTCCGATGTGGTTAACAACACTTTGCTTATCAGTGTGGTTTTGGCACACTGTTTTATGACCCATCTTTACAAAGCACAACTTATGAATCTGAGACTTCTTGATCTCAGTAACAATAAGCTGCAGCATGTCAACATGAGTACGCTTCTTGGATTTGGAAACTTACAAGTTCTTTCCCTGTTGAACAATCCTCTGACCTCTCTCCACATTGATCTGCCATCTGTCAGCCAGGCAAGGGGATGGCTGTGCTGAATCTGTCCCTTACAGATCTGACTATCTTCGATCTCACGATCCTTTTGTTGTTCTCAGGCATAGACACATTGAATCTGACCTTCACTTCCATTCACACAATCAGTCCTGCACAGTCTCAGTTCACATCAACATTGATTAAGCCGGACCGTTGGAGCTCAACCTTCTTGCGCTGTACTCCTTCCGCATTTCAGTGGATGATCCGAAGTGCTGCTTGCCACGTGCTCTCCAGTCTGTTCTCCCCGAAGAGTCTGAGAAGCATCAAGTCCGTGGTCGGCAGTCATGGATGGGCCCCTTTGAGGCTGAGGGTCCGGCACCGTCTCCCTCCGGCCACGGTCCAGAAAGACGACACCACATCGGTCCAGCGTTGTCTGCATAGCCATTTGTCGTAGAGTGTGCGTACAGCCAGTTTTGATTAGACCACGCCCCTTGAGAGGCGACCGTGGCGCCGTCTCCGGTGAGCTCCTGTTCTGGTAATGGCTTACTGTTGGCCGGGCTTTTTCTTGGGAGTTTTCCTTCTCTTGCATCCACAAGCCCAGATCTACGAAATACGTTAATGTGCCTTCGGTTTTGTACATGTAGCCATTGGGACATATAGAGTCATCATCCACCCTGGCCTTTGACTGCCCGAAGCAGTTCATCCGCCCAGTGGTGCCGTGTAAACACTGCCCGTTTAACTTCCGGGGGAGTTGGTCTACATTAGTCGACCCTCTATCCTACGACCTGTCTATCTTGGGTGGCCCTACCAGGAGCATACGCTCCCGCTGGCATAACTCTCTGGGTCATAGAGGAACGCAAGCTCCCACACCACGACAAGGAGTAGACCATGTGACAAGGCAGAGCTAGATGCGGCGCAGGCAGCTATTCCACGAGACAAATGCAGGAACTACCGCCCCTACTGGTCACCTGAGCTCGACACCCTGCACAAAACCCTCAGTGAAGCCAGGAACACGATGGAGAGCTCCCCCACTGACGAGAATGTAGAGACCCACAACAGAGCGAAAGCCTCGTTCATAAAGGAAAGGCTGCAAGCAACACACAAGAGCTGGCTTCCCTGAACATGGAGAAAGACATGCAGGGACTCTGAAAGCTGATGAAGAAACTGAACGATGACAACCCCAGTAGAGGCAAGACTGTCATCGAGCAGGACAACCAGCTGAAAACAGAAAAGGCCGCAGCCAACGCCTTTGCGGAACTGTACCAACAGGAGAGTGTGATCCACATGCCCAGACAGCGCATCAAGCAGGTTCGAGAAGAAACCACAGAACCCCTGTCATCAGACCCACATAGCAAGCGAGTCTTTTACCATGAAGGAGCTGAAGCAAGGCATTCGCAAGCTGAAGCCCAAGAAAGCTCCGGGGCCTGATGGCGTCACTGGCGACATGCTGAAGCACCTGGGACCAGCATCCAGAACAGTGCTGCTTCAGATCTTCCACCACAACTGGACAGCAGGAGTTGTGCCCTCCATCTGGAAAGAGGCAGCGATCATCCCGATTCCAAAGAAGGGGAAAAACAAGAAGGACCCCTGCAGCTACAGACCAATCAACCTTCTGAGCTGTGTCGGCAAGCTGCTGGAAGGGATGGTCAATCGTCGCCTCACCTTCTTCCTGGAAACACAGAACATCCTTTCATCTACCCAGACCGGCTACAGGAAATTTCGCAACACAGAAGACCAACTAGCCCTCCTCGTCCAGGGCATCGAAAACTCTTTTCAGGAGAAGAAAAAGACACTGGCCGTGTTTTTTTTGGATCTGTCAAGAGCTTTCGACAATGTGTGGAAGGAGGGCCTCAGCGTGAATCTTCTCCAAGCCAGCGTACGCAACAAAATGTACATGTGGATCCACCACACTAGATGTACACGTGGATCCACCACACTAGAATTCCAGGTATTAACTCTAAGAAAAGAAATTTCTGTCTCTGGATGACATAATATAATAAGAAGTGCATTTCACTTACACACTACAACATAATTATCATAAAATGAGATTAAATGTGTCCAGCAAGTCGAATAACTACACACCCTTCCCATGTTAAACCCACGAAGAAAAGGAAGAAAGAAACCAAATAACACTACCTCTTTAACGTGTTTCAAGTCACTGGTCCAAGTACACAAACAGAAATCCGACGGCAACACAGGACAACGCTGCGCTGCTTTTAAAGTCACCAGCATTTACTCACCTAACTCACCTTACCTTATTCATGTCCACGTGTATTACGTGTGTTGTCAACGGAACGGCTGCAAAAGCAGGTCTAATTTTCACAGGCCCAGCGCTGTTTTCTTCTTGACTCCACGGCAACCAACAATGGGAACAGAGCCCCAAAACACCCCGTCCCCTTTTCTGCTGTCTTGAAGTCTGGGTGCAGAGACACAATGCACAAACCTTGAAAAGATGGACTCCATAAATCAATTGAACTTAGTTAATAAATGTCAAATGAGATGAGATGCATTTACACTCTTTCGCTGATGAACCTAAAATTTCTGTCTTTTTAATTCAAAGAGGACAACACTAAAACCTCTCACAAACAAACTAATTTCAGAAAATCCAAAGTGGGTGATTGTCTTTATGTTTAGTCTGTATTAACAAATTTCCTTTTCTCAAGTCCTTTTTAATACAACAGACATGAATCGATGGTTTTCCATGTTTTCTACCAAAGAGACATATTCTCCCACAAAACATTGTTACAGAGCACTCCCATCAGAACAAAAGCCATGGGAAAAAGTGTGTGATGATATTGCACAGTTAAAAAAAAAATGAATGAAGAGAGGATCCCAGGAATGAAGGAAGGGACTGTAGTGATCTGAGATGGAACATTTCATGTAAAATGCTGATGCTAGCACTGCGTCTTCTTCTTCTTCTTCTTCTTCTTCTTCTTCTTCTTCTTCTTCTTCCTTGTACATCAAAGAAGATCCCTAGAGTCACTGAGATCATAGAGCTTCACCTTCGTGTCAGCAGGCCAGTTCTCTGCTCTTAGCTTTTTGATGAGTTGGATAGTTGTGCAGGAGGAGTTTCACAGTCATTGGGGGTGGGCTGGGCTTGGAGCTGTGCTGCTGAAAGACCGTGGTGAAGGACTTCAACAGCTGGCCTACATGGAGTGTAAAACAATTCAACAGGAGTGCTGTGCAGTTCTATGGGGAACCAGGCCATTTGATCCTCATCTTCGTGGCCAAAACGTCGTTCTGGAGGCACATCATTCACGGCTTTGATACATGTACGTGATTTGATCGATCAACCGAATGCTCGTTGGGTAGGCTATGGAACTTCAGTGGCAGCTTTCACTTTTTGCAACATGCAACATTCTAAACACACACACACACACACACACACACACACACACACACACACACACACACACACACACACACACACACTCACACACAAACTACTATGCTTATAACTTCTTATGATTTTTGTTATCAAGTTAATATCTCAACTTTTTTTTTAGTGATGTTTCTGAAGATTCATATAAAGAGTGTATTGATCATCAGAGCCTTGCTTCACAGGGGCGTTCATTTCAGCCTGGCTGTCAATCACCTGATCATTCCCTTCAGTGGGTGGCACTGTGTGTGGTGTTAAATCACCTGACCATTCCCTTCAGTGGCTGGCACTGTGTGTGGTGTTAAATCACCTGACCATTCCCATTAGTGGGTGGCACTGTGTGTGGTGTTAAATCACCTGACCATTCCCTTCAGTGGCTGGCACTGTGTGAGGTGTTAAATCACCTGACCATTCCCTTCAATGGCTGGCACTGTGTGTGGTGTTAAATCACCTGATCATTCCCTTCAGTGGCTGGCACTGTGTGTGGTTTAAATCACCTGACCATTCCCTTCAGTGGCTGGCACTGTGTGTGGTCCTACAGATGTTGCATTAAACAGGCACCACCATTCACCACCGACGTGACTCAGCAGCATCTCTGGGTCTCGTCTGGTGCGCTGATTTATGGTGACCTGAAACATGTCGCTTTTTTGCTGAATTGCCATTTGCAGGGCTAGTGTGGATTAATGAAAGCAAATGCAACGTAAGATGGCATAAAATAAAACTGACCAGTGAAATTCAGACACATAAAAAACACCTTTTCCGGCTGAATTCTAACTCCTACCTATTAGCAGTTGTGATGAGTGCACACACACACACACACACACACACACACACACACACACACACACACACACACACACACACACACTAAACTAATAAATTCCAAGGATAAGTACGAGCACCATTCCAGCAAATTACAGAGCAGCTTGATTTGCAATGACTGCAAGAAATATTGAATTATAAACAAAGCTTACTCTTATGTCATAGATTGTAGAAATAGGGGGGTGATAAGCCTTCATATCTGCAGTGGTAGATAATTCAGCCTAACTAACAGTATGTGCTTGAGTGGTGAATGGGGAATGATAAATGCTTCTCCAAATGAACTTTCAGCAAGCTTATAGTCTCCAAAGGGAGAGACAATCTCCAATGGGGAGGAAGCTCACTAACATATAACTCCTGGTCAGATACCGATATTTCGAAACCTGATTGTTTTTTCTCCTCAATGACCGCGGAAAGTGGTAATTTGACTCCTCTGCCTTTTCGTTTTAAGAAGAATGCTTTCCCAGAAAAAGGCTGGTGTGCAATACAATCAGGTTTTGAAATACAGCTTAATACAATCCATGCTAATCAACCCATGCATTCGTTTACTTATCCTAATACAATGCATGCTTTTCGACACAGACATTCATGGATTCATATCAACAATATGCTCCCAACATTCTTCTGAACAATGTATGTTCGCTTGCCACTTGAAGACAACGACAGAATTTGAATGTAAACTTTCAAATGTGTGGATAAAAATGGTAGCATATACGATACAACCTTGTGTGCTGCCATGTTCATCCACATCGTTGAACATATGGGCACACCAAGCTTGTATGTTATGTGCGTGTGTGCTGTGTGAATAACTGGCACAGTACCTCATCTTGCCAAACATTTACAACCTTTGTTGTGCAAAACTTTCGAAACTCTAAACCTCACAAACGAGATGTGAACATCAACGGGCCACCAACAGAATCCAGAAAGAGCAGGCAAGGCCCGTCAAACAAGCAGGTCACCCCAGCGGTTACTGAACAGGTGGAAAAAAAAACGGCAGTATGCTCCAGCTGGACAGACGTGTCCCCCTCAGCTGAGCTCGTACAAGTAGGACAGATGCAAGGGGCTGGCAGGACTGCTGAATAAATAGAAGAGCAGCATGATCATCCAAGGCTGGTAGGTATTTTCAGCTTAACTGTACATGTAGAAGAGCCATAGGAGCTGACAGGACTGTTGAGCCCTTCCAGAGGACCTGTACATTTAGAACCAAGGTGGCCTACAGGACTGATAGGCCCTCTCAGCTGAACGGAACAAGTCAGAGCGAGCAGGACTGCAGAGGACAGCTTGATATTTTTAGCTGAGCTGAACAAGTTGGAGAGCTGCTGCATCCCTGGTAGGCCCTTCCAACTGAGCTGAACAAGCTAGAGAATCACGTGACCCAATAGGACTGTTGGGCTGTTTCAGTTGAACTGAACAAACGGGAGAGCCACGAGACTAGAAAAGACTGGTTGACCCATTTAATGAATTAAACAGGTTGGAGAGCCACGGGACCAGAAAAGATTGGAAGACCCATTCACCTGAACCAAACAGGTTGGAGAGCCACGTGACCACAAAAGACTGGTAAACCCATTTAACTGAACTAAACAGGTTGGAGAGACGCGAGACCAGAAAAGACTGGTAGACCCATTCACCTGAACTGAACAGGTTGGAGAGCCAAGGGACCAGACTGATAGGACCGCTAATCTGAATTGTGCAGGAAGCACTACAGCAGTAAGGCACCACTGAACTGGCAGCCCCCCTCAGCTGAGTGAGCACAGGAAGGACAACAGCGGAGAGACAATGGCAGCAGTAAACCATGTGAAGTGCTGCAGCAGGTACCCTCTGTCCACTGCTAACCTGGTGGTTTTCCAACTTAGTTTTTGTTGTCACGTCCAGTGATCACATCATTCGTTCAACAACTGCGCGCTGTTGATTTCTTTAATATCACGGACACACACACACACACACACACACACACACACACACACACACACACACACACACACACATTCAAGCTCTTGATTAAAATGAACATTTAATTCCCAGTTCAGCTTTTCTTTCATTCTGAGTTTCACAGTATAGTAGACGCCTTTAAAGGCAAGTCTGGTTTTTGCGTTTTTTCATACGTGGGATAGGAGATTCTTTGTGTACCCCTCACTCCTCACCATCGTCAAAACGCCATGCAAGTCAGGAAATCGTTATTAAAAACATCTGCACTTACGGTAGAGGATCCACAATTCCGTAGCATAGACAGATGTCCCAGTCAGGTTTTGTACACAATACTCTGCATTGTATCAGTTACATGTTCTTTTTGCGCACTACGAGGGCTTTTTAATAAGTTCCAAACTACGACAAATTTGACAGACCTGCTCATATTCTCAACAACGTGTCGAAGATATTCGAAGACAACGCTGACTGGGGAACTGTGGAGAATACACTCTGGATGAAACTCAGCCATCTTCAGGGACATAGAACTTCTTTCCACGCAATTGTTTTTCAAAGACAGGAAGCAGAAAGGTGGATGGGTGACCAACTTCACGCTGTGTTGGGCTAGGGAGTCAAGATCAGCTGCTGACATGTAAAGCACCAGCGCAGACGGTGTTTGATTTTTTTTTTTTCTCCAGAATTTAGTTAAGCAGAGCTCAATACACTATCTTCATCTTCTCAAGACACGTCGTGTCTAAATGGGAGTATTTGGGAAGAAACTCGCCACCCATTTTTTGGCAGCAGGTGAGTCCTCATCTGGCAATACCCACACAGTTAGTTGTTGCATTGTTTCCAGACGGTGTTGAAAAGAACACATTTCATCACTGGTCAGGATTTCTCAGATGCGATATGAACGTTTCTCTTAAGATTTCTTTAGCACATGAATATGCCATTAAAAAAAAATGAACATGAGCACTTTAGTTAAGTTGTGAAGGTTCCAACAGGCTTAACGTGTCCTGCCACCAGGCTGATTGTGCAAAACTGTAGTCACCCTTCCCAGTGAAGCGGAAAGCTTCTCCTGCTTCTCCTGGCATGTTGACATCGCACTGTCCTAGACCATCGGCATTGCTATAGTTATTCGGCTGGTATGCTTGTTGTCTCAAGGAGTCAGTCTTTTTAGCTGAAGTTCATTGTAGTGCCTGGATTCTTTGGCCTTCTAAGGAGACTGCTTCGCCAAATCCATAGACAAACTCGAAAGTCATTCCTCAGGAAGCACGCCTTTTCAAAAGTACAAAACGAGTGCACGGAACTTGCGTCGGCTGCCTTCAACGTTGGTTTGTGAAGTGTGGTCACTATGGCCGTACATTTTGCCCTGTAGTTAAAAGTAAATAGATGGATGTGCTTGAAAGTAAGTGTGTATATATGTATACTATGGCTAAAACTACAACATGATTTCTTTTGTCACCTCATGAAGTATCTCACATCTCAAAACTAACTGAAAAGTCCTCGTTTCTCCTCATGCATATACAAACACAATCACGCCCTCTTTCTTTTACCCACCTATCGTCTGCTCTCACTATCCCAGATTTAAAATAAACAAACAAAGTAACGTGAACAGTGTGTCTCTTGATAGTTTCTTTCCGTTGTCATTTAATCTTGATAAAAACACTGCACCATTGCACAACATTTACTGATCAAAAACGACCTGCACGCCAGCAAAAATTATAAATGGTGTTCCATTTTCCTGGCATGCAGTCCACTTACACATCTTTGATACAATTTGCAATACTGCTACTGTGTTATACACAAAACCGATGCTCGGGGGAGAAAAAAAAAAGGCCTGCTTCCAAATTTGAGTGCGCTCCCTCCAGGCTGCTGAATGAGGAGCGTGGACGCGATGTCACCGAGATGGCGCAGAAGATGGCACGCCCCCCCCCCCCCCAGCACCCCCCCCTCCCCCCCCCCCCCCCCCCCCCCCCCCACGAAAAAAAGAAAGAAAGAAAGAAAGAAAGAAAAAGAAAGAAGAAATGAATTTAAAAACGAGCATATGTTTGTGTTAAAAGGAACTGCATACAGCTCGTTCCAATTCCAAACAATGGACGACTGGCGCATTTCGCACATTTCCTCTAGTGACACTTCTAACACGTCTTGATAACTCAACCTGTTGGCTCCTTGTCCAGTATGAATTCCTGTAAGATCACTTCATTCTCCACACTTAGGACATAAAATATGTCACTGGAATAACTCCTGATATTTTACAGACCCAGATGCACGCAACTCAGTCACTCCCCACAACAAACACAAAGGAGTGATAATATACAGTACAGCAGCATTTAATAAATCGTAAAACTGATTTGAAAACAACAACAACAACAACAACAACAACAACACAACAACAACAAACAAAAAACAAAAACAACAACAACAAAAAACATGTATGATCCCTGTGGTGTGTAACCAGTTGAACAGCGAACATCAGAGTGGAACATTACAATGTAAGTTGACAGGTTCACGACAAAATACCAGACACCATGATACAACACAAATTGAACAAAATTAAAGAGAAAGCAGCGCCAGTGACAGCAAAACAACAAACTACATCCCACAGCAAGTGCAACAACACCCACAGCTATGTGTTAAATGTCATCACGAATTAATTGCATAGCTTCTATGCAGAACGAAACAACGTCTGCCATTGGACCTTCCACCAATCTCAACACCCAGCCTCAACACCAACCTCAACACCAGCCTCCACGCCAGACGGAATAACTGTCAGTAAAGTCTCTGGCAGCACTGGCCGCCTAAACTGCGGCGCAACCAAAATTTGACCACGTGCACGAAGGGCTGCCAGTGCTTTCAAACCAGGCTGGGAGACCGCTTACAGTTACAGCAAAAATGCTAGATGTTAGCGCTCAGTATCTCTCCCATGAGATTTCATTCTACACCACTGAGATTGATGAGCATAAACAGGTACCAGAAGAATAGTCGTACGACTGAACAGGTAGGAACGTCACTTACATTGTGAGTCTGCAGCTGATATTTTCCGCCCAAGATGGAAACAGATGGAGTGACTGAAAGGAGAGAAAAGGAGAAACTGAAGTAAGTCAATACACAGAGTTTAATACTACTGTGCCTTTTGCAGCACAGGCTTGAAATATCTGCATTTTGTGTCTTGCTATTATTATGTTTTTTGCACTCATGTACCTTCACTTTGAAGTAAAAGTCAAGTGTCCCATATGTTGCAGCCACATTCTTTGATTTCATCACTGTTAACACCGCGCTGAGTTTTTGTAGTCGTCAAAAGGGGATCTGCAGCAAAAGTCCCCAGGTCGTTGCCACCATAGTGTTTACGCTGTCGAACAGCAAACTGTACCACTGCCAATGGAAAGACTTTCTTCTGCCTCAACTTCCGTGTGTCATCTCAGTGTCACTTCACCCACGCCACTCATTCCGACTCCCCTCATCCACAGCCACAGCCCAGCCCGACCTGCCACAGTGCCGTCACAGGCAATCCACAGGGAGCAGTAAACATCAAGTCGTCATGAAGCAACCCACCAGAGGAGACATTGCATTGCTGCTGAGTCACTTCGGTATTCAATGGTGACTGTTCTAAATCCAACGTACTCAGAACACCACATACTAAGCACCCAACTAAGGACAGTAATTGCTTAGTCGCGGAGCCAAGTGACTGAGCTCTCTATTCGGAGGGCACTACCATGTGTGTCCAATGACAGTCCCCGTGAATTTGCTGATAGCAGTGAACCTGACACAATCAAACCCATGCGATAGACCTGGAGAGTCAATGGAAACTGAGGTCACCATGAGAGCAGGGCATGGAGGGTAACAGAATTTGAGACTTTTGGTTAATGCTGCTCGATGAGGATGATGAAGACGAAGCTTCAGTTTTTATTCTGGTCTGAGGCTGCATGACAGGACCGTCCTCTACGCTTACTTCATAATATATCCTTGCATCCACCAGGCCCAAGAGATACAGACACTTGCACTGTTGGTCAGAAAATTTGAGCAACTCTCAGAGACACATCCTTGAAGTCGATGAAACTCGCCTACGTGGTCCCAGTCTTCCCAATTGATCCCATAGCAAGTTAAAATTTCTGGGCAGAGATGGCTGGGGATGAAAAACCTCAATTGAATGTCTCTGTGAGAATCGAACCCCAAACACCTTTGAGCCATTGCTGCTAGCAGATAATTTATGATGCACAGGCAGAACAGCATCACAGACGATGGGTACACCCACAGCACGACTCACACAGGTGAACCTTTCTGAGCTGGTATAGGACAGCCATCGAGCCAACACACTCACTGGCACACACAGAGAGGACACAACCTCACTTCAAGATGATGACCATTAACAACTATCAACTGAACCAGTGAACAATAATGACAGTACTGAAGTGCAACAATTGTGTCCACCCATACCTGGTAGCAAGTGTGATTCTCCAAAATCTCTGTGAAATTCCCATCACCAAGGCCACTTCCAAAGTAGTGATGAAGAAAGGAAAGTGCTAAAAAGCAACTGTCCTGCACAGAATAAATGAGTAAAGATCAAACAATATGCGAGGAAATATTCGAACCATTATGCTTGAGGATCCATCAAGAACGCATAGCAAATCAGCCATTGATGTGCTTTTGTTTCAGTGTTACCAGTTACATTAATTAATGCATACTGTAAGTAAAGATTGTGATTAACAGTCTATGCTTAAATGCAATGTTCCATTGATTGACTAAACGATAAAAAGCTAATAAAACATGCCGTGAGGAACAAACAGTTAGGGTTAGTAGGTGTTTAGCCACTAAAATGATAACTTGAGACACAAAAAAAACAAAAAACGAATACAGAGAGAAAAAAATCCCAAGGGTCAGAAAAATAAAATGTTGGTTTGACATGCGTATTAATGCATTTCCACTAGAATGTATAGATCTGTCTGCCATCTATTTTTTTTCCAGCGTTCGTATGAGAAGACGGCATTCGAAGTGAATTGTCTTGGACGTGATTAAGTTTAATTTAATTAAGTGTGGTTGTTCGGTCGATAGAATTGTCTCCCGCCCGGGGAAAAAAAAAAAGGCACACAGTACTTCCAAGCAGAGGTCTGGTCTGTGGTCAGACTTACTCCGTCTGAGAAATTATTTAAGTCTGTCTTTAAGTGAAATAGGACTTTGGCTGGTTCGTTCCATTTTAAACATCTGGGTTCTTCAAGTACAGTGTTCTACCTCAGGCGCAGAATTTGATCTGCAGAGACTGTGCTTTCGTTTGAAGCCAGATTAGACTCGTTGTTCAAGCTCCCTTTGTCGAATGTGCTATATGAGGCAGTGTGAGGGGTCTGCGACTCAATTATTTTGTCTCTGAGTGCAACACTGGCTCCATTGTGGACAGTCACATTGTTCTTGCTGTGCCTATTTTAGAATGGAAGTCATGGGGGGCAACGACAAGCTTTCGGGTTCCTGGTGGGCTCTTGCAGAAGATGTCTATTCAGGCTGCCAGTTCATGGAATGTCTGGTGAGGAATCTTAATTTTCCCTTCTGTATCCTGCTAAGAACTGGTGGCTGGTCATTTTATGCGGGTTTCCGTGATTGCTGTGATTTTGTGAATTGACATCACTACAAAAAATAGCAGATTCTTGGACAGTGATTTCACTATTTCTCCTTGTGCTATGGGAACTATAGTACAGTCTTAGTGTCATGAGGATTAGTTAAGCTGTGAGGCTGTATTTCGTTTCCATTTAAGATGCTACAATAATTTGAACATTTGAGGTGATGTAAAGTGCAATCGAAGATTATTAGTTAATGAACTCTACAAAAGATTATCATTAACTTAACAAGAATCGTCTGTAAATGGCATAATGCCTTGTACGAAACGCATCATCAAAACAGCTAAGAGAGAGATGTTCTGAATGGTAGCATCACCATGGCATATACCTAAGTCAGCAAGGACCAAATGCTGTCGAAATATCTTGTTTAATATATGGTGACGTCAAACATTTACAGAGATAAAAATTTAAAGTCCAAGAAGGGTGAAATAAAAGAAAACAGGAATAAAGAGAGGACGGTAGAGTATCAACATAAACACTTAAGCAGTCAACATGTCATGAGTTGTTATGAAAACAGAGCTGTTCAGTAGAGTCTACTCAGTGCTGACTTTCGTCCCTGACTGGACTCATCACTGGGACCCAGCTTGCTCAGTCTGTCCACAGTTGGCACCAAACAGAACCATGTTGTCTGTAACGCTGTGGTACCTCACCACCAAGGGTACAAACACAAAATCCAGCGACCTCCACAACAGCAAAGCAATGGGTAAACAGGGCCACTAGATGGCATATTGCACAGAATGGATCCATACCAGAGGACAGTTTAGTTTACACTGGAGAATTTATCATGGATACATGAGAAGTCTGACTTTTGCATTCTGTCAAGGTCTGGAGCCTGACCAGAGCCGCTCTGACACAAAACACAACTGGAAATAATGAGTGAGCAGTGCCTCCACACACACACACGCACACCCACACACACAACACACACACACACACACACACACACACACACACATACACACAGACATTCACACACACACACACACAACCACACACACACACCACACACACACACACCACACAACACATTCACACACCCCACACACACACACACACACACACACACACACACACACACACATTCACATACACACATTCACACACACACACACACCACACACACACACACACACACACACACACATTCACACACACCACACACACACACACACACACACCACACACACACAACACACACGCACACACACACACACACACACACATATACATATATACTATATATATATATATATATAGGTATATATATATATATATATATATATATATGTATATATATATATATATTATATATTATATCATATATATATATCAGATATATATTGCCAATATATATCTATATATTATATAGATATATATATATATTATATATAACGCACGGCACATACATTCACACACACACACACACACACACACACATTCACACACATACACCAGCACAATATCCACACACCACCACACACACACACACACACACACACACACACTTAATTCATAGCCAACTCATTGACAAAAATTGACATAAAATGCTTTTGGAAACGCACCGGAATGTGGGCATTGACATCCCTTAACAAAATTTGAAAAAAAAAAAGCTTGGCAAAAATCCCTGAGAGAGGGAGAGACAGACAGACAGACAGCGAGAGAGAGAGAGAGAAGAGAGAGAGGAGAGAGAGAGAGAGAGAGAGAGAGAGAGAGTCCGCCTGTCATCATGTGTGCGCAACTCGCACAAGAGAAGATCGATAAAGAATAAAAGAGGATACTATGGAGCGCACTCAAGCAACATATACTAA
>JADBJO010025782.1:0-23339 GCA_016801955.1 Conus betulinus
CACTTTTCCTGCACAACTGCCTTTCAATGTTACTATTCTTAGTCCTGTGTTTGAAAAGATCTCGCCCTGCTTCATAGGGTAGCGTATAAGCTTCAATATTCGAGTAAACAAAAAAGAAAAAAAAAAAAGAAAAGAAACAGGAAAAAAAAACTTTTTCTTCCAAGGAAAGCTTGTATGATCCCTCAGGAAAACAGGTCTACACCTTAATGCTTGTTGATCGCACATTATTTTCCCCCTTAGATGTGTTGAAAATATTGATTTTTGTCGCCTTAAGACGCTTGTATTTTACCATAGCTTCTGCTCTTTGTTTCTGACCCATCCTCGTCTCTTTCGCATTTCCTTTCTCATGTTGACATTCTTCTGATGAGTGTTGTTTGTGTACAGATTTTGTTTCTCTCTTATTTTGTGACGTCTGAAGGAAACATCTTTGTAGAAAATTCACTTTGGCTATTTAGAGTATCTATTTCAGTGGACCTTTGCATCATGTGATGGGTGATCTTAAGTACAGTTTTCTCTCGCGTCAAACTGGGGATTTATTTTTGCTTTCTGTTTTTTTTCTTTTCTTTTCTTTCTTTTCTTTCTTTTCCCCCCCCCCCCCCCCCCCCCCCCCTTTTTTTTTTTTATAATCTTTTTAGATTTCTTTGTTTTGGTTCCTTTTACTTTGAACCTTTCAAATTTTATACTTCATCTGCCTGTCTGTTCCATGTGTATTGTCTGTTACAATAATGCAGACGATAAAAGAAAAAAAAAATCAAGAAATAACCAAACGTTTGATTTGTTGGCTGGAGAGAAAGACCCTAATTTAAGAGAAAACAAATATTCTTGCAGTTCTTTCCCTTGATTTTCGATTGCTGGTGATCGATGCTTATTTTTCGGAAATTGTCTTATACAAAACCACATTAACCCTACTCAGAGCACATATAAACAAACAACAAACAAACAAACAAAAAGAGAACAACCAAACAGGCACATTTATCACGAAATAAAAGTATTGTTTTACAAATTCATGGAATGAAACGATACAAACAAAGAACGATAACACATGCGTTCCCTTCAGACGCCATCTTGAATCGGCTCCGTTCACACAGCAAGTGCTCGCCAGCTTTTCCAGCAATCATGAGTTCCGACGACTCTTTTAGTGAAAACGAAGCCCTTGACAGCTCCGATGAAGAGACCTGGGTGCTAGAGGACACCATGTCTGACAGTGATACGGGCGGAAACCCCGATTTCCCAACGCCAGTTTCAGAGCATAGCAGACGACAGCCTAACGTAAGTGTTCGTTTACATCCTTCGGTCTCGGTTAATAAAAGTATCACTGTTGTGAAACTTATTAACTAAAAAATGTCACTGTTGTGAAAGACAGATGATAGTAACTGGTCTTTGAAACTTACCTATCGACTTTTTTTTGCTGTGCCTCGTTGATCATTTGACCGTCAACATCACCTGAACATAGAAAGTGCGCTGCAATACACCGCATGCTGCAGTCGGCGGTTTGACCCACTTTTTGCTAGGTGACGAGAAGTGGTTGGCAAAATGTGTTCAGATAAAAATGCGAAGAAGTCATGCATGAACTCTGTCGATTCTATGCTGGTTATAATTGTGTGTCCACGGTTTTTTTTGCATTTTTAACATGATTGATGTGTGTGTGTGTGTGTGTGTGTGTTGTGTGTGTGTGTGTGTGTGTGTGTGACAGTAATGACTATTGTGTCGGTGTTTTGTGTGTGTGTGTGTGTGTGTGTGTGTGCGCGTGCGCGCGCGCGTACATGCACGCACGCACGCGCATGAATGCACGCAAAACATGTAGTTTGTCATGTTGTTGTTGTTCTGTGTGTGTGTGTGTGTGTGTGTGTGTGTGTGTGTGTGTGCGCGCGCGCGCGCATTTTTGTCAGCTGGAAAAAATGTGTTTGTAACTTTTTGTTCCAGGAATGAAGGTTACAACAAGGAGGAAGGAGGATCAGGAGTCTGCCTTGATGATTTGAGAAAAAGGAATGACAGTTATCAGTACTATCGGCCGGTCGACTTTTTTTGTGCTATTTTTATTTATTTGTTGTTTTTTTTTACTGACTGTCTTGTTGGTCAGCGTTGTACTTTTACAAACAGTTTTGTAGAAGAAGCTGGTCCAGGAAAGCCTTCTATGTTTTCTTTTTAGTGTGATACTAATCCAGATGAATTCTATTGCTTTATTGCTCTCTGATGTACATGAGTATTGTTCAGGCTCCGAACATAGGAAAGTACTGGTGCAGTAAGTCTTGTATAATGGGGTTATGGGTAGAAGGTTTATGTCGAAAAATGATGTTCAAGCAGTTAATGTGTTTTTCTAAAAAATTCGAACTGAAGATCGTGATGATGAGCTTTCAAAAGCAAGATTTCTAATGGATTTTATAAGGCACAAATGAAAAAAAAAATTGTTTCAAACCTTTTCAGAATATTTTTTATATTGATAAACGAATGATTAGAAATAAAGGTAGATATAGCTTTAGACAGTATGTTCGGGTTGAGCCTACCAAAGTGGGCAATGAAATTCTGCGTTTTAGCTGATTCTTCAACAGGTTACACACTTAAGACTTTGATGTATATTTGGACAAAAATACCTTTTCTTCTGGATTTGGTCTGGCATATGATGTTGTGATGAAGCTTGTAAAGTCTCTTGTAAATCAAGGCTACCACGTATTTTTTTTATGCATATACAGAAAAACATAATCATTCAAATCAAGCTAAGACAAGTATCAAACACTCATGATGGAATTGTGAAATATATATTTAAAACAATAGGCCTTAGCTTACAAAAGAATCTCAATATTGTTCCTGCAGCACATAGACAATGCAAAAATGAAAGTGCAGGATTTTGCAACGAACATCAGCACAAAAGGCCCTCCCCGTTGCGAACGGGCAGGATCAACAACTTGATTATTTCATTGAGACTCCCCGTTGCGAACGGCAGGAGTTACATGCGGTCAAAAGCATGGATCATGATTTCATAGCGAAGAACAGTATTATAAGTGAACATATATACAAGCACACACACTCAGAAAGGAACTCCCCGTTGCGAATGGCAGGAGCAATAAACAATAAATAAAATAATTAACATCTAATTTTCAATAACAGTTTACACAGTTGTATGGAAAAAAATCATATGTGCAGTGTCCACACATATGATGAAACTCAGAAAGGACACATCTTGCACAATAAACAGCCAACTAAAGCTGTCTTTCTTTCTCAGCACACACACCCACCTCAGGACAGTGCGTGCTACACGCTATGGCTCCACGTTTCACCTGTTAGGTCTACACCCCGGCCCAACAATGGCAGTTGCTTTTCAGCCCTGCAATGGACCCGAGGTTGTAACTATATTGAACAAGTGAACACTCACAGACTAACAGATGCAGCGGTCGAATAAACAAACGGACTGACCAGTGGCTACTCGCATACAAAATAGGCACATGAACGCACAAGCAATCGAGCAGCATTCAAGTAATTAACTGCCTGATTACTCAGCCAAGTAACCACGTAACCCTTCAGTCGCTCACATAATGAAACAATCGAACAAACAGGTAAAACACTTGTTTGTAACAGGTAGCAACCCAGACACACAGAGGAATAATCAAACTAGCCTCACTGGCTGTATCTTAATCATTTGCTCAGGCCGCCGTGCGGCTTCATCACTGTGACTTAACCCTATCCGTCTCGCCAGCCAACAAGGGCGACGTTTACATGCCAGTATGTCTAGTGTTCGAACACAAGGAACCTGCAGGGCGCGCGTTAAACTTCGTCCACTAATACAATAAAAGACAGCAATGTTTGTAATCTATGATTTTTGGCATCGATTTGTTGATTATTCACAATAAAATATGTGACAATACCGAATAACTTTCTGATTTCATTCTTATTAAGCGCCAGCACCTGCTGAGTTACAAAGTTATCTGAATAACTGACTGTGGAAATTTGGTATATTACATTTCCAGTTAATAAGAAATTGGAGTTTGTACAATAAAAATGTAAGAAGAACATAGAACTTGTAACTTCCATTTCTAAAGTTGTTTCACGAAGATAGTACTCTGTCTGCCCTCTCTCTAGGTAAAACATAGCCAAATCAAAGGCAAAAACCATCAACATGCCTTTACATTCACAAACACCTGAATAACAGAACCAGCGTCACAGCTTTCACCACACTCTGCTCAGTGAAGAAATGATCTCAGAGCCAGAACGCTGGGAGTGTAGGCCTTCCACCCCCTTTGAACGAGATCTTTCGAGAAAGTCTTTTGTGGCCGAGTCACAATAGAACGACTACAAGCGTCTAAAGTGTTTAAACTCTGGCGGCGGGGCTGCTCTTGACCAGACATTCTATCCCCTACAGCCCGATATCCAACGGCGCCGACCGCCATGTAAGTGGCTGGGTCTGTTGGAGTGCAGAGGAACTAGATCCTTCAGACTCTGTACCTAGGACAAATTCCAGCATCCCACCTGAAGATGGCTGAGTTCTAAAATCTCAAGTCCACCTCAGCAAAGACAACACCCAACCACGGCTCCACGGTCTCCCGAGGCTGTCTCCCCGGACTATACTCAGCCTCCCAGACCAAGCCATCCAGACCAGCCATGGTCAAAGGGAGGCTCTCAAGAGCTCCTCAGCAAAGGCGACACCAATTACGATGTGGCTGATGTCCAATGGCTGTCTCTTCAAAACCAGTCAGCCCAGACCAGACGTGGGCAAATTGTCCGCTGAGTGACCAGCCTCTTAACTGGCATTCCAACCTACCAGCTAGGTTGCCCCTCACTGCGATTCTATCCTGCGTTTAAGGGGTTAACCACTACAACTCTCTGTCTCAAAGGTTGGGCAGAATCGTACCCTTTACATTACCTCACAATTTGTTCCAGAGTGTAACTCTTTTCATTATTATGCACGCTTATGATGCAATTTAACAGATAACTCTTTATGCCATTTTTCAACGAAACGGGATAGAAGAGACATACATTCCCCCCCCCCCCCCCCCCCCCCCCCCCCCACTGCTAAATTAATATATGTGTGTGAGTATAGGAATTACGATGATTCCCTCTTGCAGCTAGTGAAGGGTTTTCATATTTATAATGTATTTTCTTAATTTTATGTTCCCATTTTCTTAATCTTAACACACACACACACACACACACACACACACACACACCACACACACACACACACACACACACACACACTTGTCTAATATCACGAATAGTGGATAGACGTTAAATGAAGGACACACACACACACACACACACACACACACACACACACACACACACACACACACACACACACACACACACTTTTTTCCTTCTTTTTTTGTAAGTTCAAATCTTTGCCAAGTCATTACTATGATGAATGGAAGAATTGTTAGCCTGCACTTCTTCTCCCCCACTACTTAATGGTTCGGCATCACATAGCTACTGTTTTTGTGTTTGTCTTCGTAATTTGCGAATGCAACAAAGACCATTCAATTAGCACAGAACTCTTTATGAACATAAGTCGTAGAGGTGAACACAATCATGGTCAGCAATGTAATATCCCCATTTTGAATCCTGCTTGTACCTCTAGTTTCGTCGTTTTCTGAAACCAGCGTATGGGATTTATAGTTTGCTGCAGTAGCGACACTAAACAACAGCAAGACAATAGGTTGAATCATTTATTTGCTCTATACCCTCATCAAACAGAATGATATATTTCGAATTTAAAAAAAAAAACAAACCCAAAACAAAACAGCAATGACGTCAAAAGCATAAAGAATACAGAGAGGGGCGGAATAGCTCAGTTGGTAGAGCGCCGGACTCGTGATCTTGGGGGTTGCGAGTTCGAATTTCGGTACAGGGGGATTTCTCCCTCGGAGTTAACATTGGTTCTGATTCCATTCCCCATACAGTCCTTCGAATGAAGCTATAAACCGAGGTTCCGTGTGTGAACGCACGCACAACATCTTGCACACACATAAAATCCGATCACCAACTTTCGGAAGAGAAAGGCCAGTTTTGGCCGTTGGTATGGATAACACGTTACAATAGCATACACCTTCCCCAAAGATGGAGTATGCTGTCTTAATGATGGGATGAAAAACGGTCATACACATAAATTTCCACTGCCTGTCTATACAGGCAGTGTCCGCAGGATATCAGCCTGCGTACGCAGAAAGAAGAAGGAAAGAAAGAAAAAAGAAATACAGAAATTTACTAATTATCCCTACGAGGTGACCAGCATTTCCTTGTTACATTGCTTAAAAGCAAGCAGACTTTTTAATCTTTTTTTGTTCTATAGATTATATTACTGCACGTCAAAAACATGTAATCGTAACAAGCGAAATTTTGGACCACGTCTTCGTTTTTAGAGATACGACGATTACAGACAGTCTTACTCACTGTTATTTTCTTTATGATTAGCAACTGTGCAATCATATCATTTAAACGTTTCAGGTTCTTTCTCAGCTAATGTTTGGAAATGCCGCTGTCAATCTTTTAACAGGTCCATTATGCCCCATGTGCCTTTATCAATATATTAAATCTTGTTCACAGTACTCAAAATTTTCTACTTATTTTCAACACATTCAATGAAACCTGTGATGATGACGGTAAAAATGAAATGAAATATCTTTTCTGCCTGAACAGACAGGTGTACTCCTGTATAGCTAGCTATACGGTAAGCAAAATGATCCAGATGATTCTCCTGTCCCTTGATAGCATCTTAGTTCTTGTTGAAGCGAGTTCCAGAGAGGAGAAGCAGAATAAGAAAGACTTGGGTTTTAGATAGGTCAGTTGTTGGAATCAGAACCTGAGGTTTTGTTGAATTTCTAGAATTCATGCTTAATTTTGATTGAATATCTTGCAGAGCTAATCCAGATACAATTTTTTTTTGTATGAACATTCGTTTATTAACAGCAAACAGATACATTTTTTTTTGTATGAACATTCGTTTATTAATAGCAAACAGATCCCTTAATGGAGAGCCCCATCTTGAATATAGTCCAGTTCTGTGAGGCTGGAGAAATTTCAGGAGTATTGCTGTAAGGGTGCGTTTGTAGATGCTGATGACAGTTTCATTGAATATGCGTTGGCCAAGTCAAATAGTGCTGAACAGTACTTGGGTTAGGAGAGTATGAATCCATTCAGGAATAAATTTCTGGCTTGTAAGTTCCAAAAGTGCTTAATCCTGCATAATTGAAATGTTTGTCTGGATATGATTTTGTGTGATGTTTTGATGTGAGCAGTCGATGAAGGATCGTCGTCAATTATTTTGCCTGTTACACAATGATTGTCTACTTCTTCAATTCTTACATTGTTGATATGAATAGAAAGGAAATGTTTTTATATCTTGCCGTCTTTGACGGGTTGTTACAGACGCAACTTTAGACTTTCTGAGGCTTAGTGACAAATGATTCACATAGCACCATTCACTTCAGATGTCTACAGACTTTTGTAATGATGCATACACTGAATTAAGGTTACAATTGTTCGTATGAATCGTCATATCATCACAAAAGAGTTCATAAGACTTCTTCAATATGAAGAGGGAAATCGTTTACATGTCTAGAAAATAGAAGAGGATCTAGAACTGAGCCCTGGGGTACTCTATATCTGACAAGTAATGTATCAGATGTTGAAGAATTCAGACAGACAAACTTTTGACTATCGTCAAGGGTAGAAAGACTACATGCCAAGACAAGAAATTTGTCGGTTTGTTTGTCTGTTTTTTGACACAAACATTTTACCATATCCCAAAGAACTTGATTCATCAGACACTCGTGACGTCGGCTAAATAACATGACATGAGTCAGCTGTGAAAGAGTTGATCCATTGTGGATCAAGCTGAGAATTTCTGTAGTGCATTAAAGGAGAGAGAAGAGAAAAAAGGTCGTACGTAGATGAAAAAGATCTATAATTTAAATGACTGAAAAGATCATGATAATCAATGTGTTGGGTTACTCGATTGGTCGAGTTAACCGATTGGTCGAAGTCCGTCCGCCATCTTCGGTTGGCGCGCTATATAAGCGAATGTGGGTCAGAAAGCGTCATGCCATCATCCAACCACCCGAAGAGTGAATGCCGGGAATTCCAACCACTAGACAACACGGGGAAAATGTGAGTCGTTATGCGAACCGAGAAAAACCGGTCACTTTAAAAAGAGTTAACCTGTATGCGTAAGAAAGTTTTCAAGAGAAGTTTTGCTTTTCTTTCACCAGCTGTTGTAAACTCAGTGTGCTATCAAGTGCGTGTAACTCAACAACAGGCATCTGGCGCTAACTTTACAGGTAACATTTTATGTCTGATCACGAATTTCTGTTTTTTTTTTTTTTAAATGTATCTCCTCAGAGCTGTTTACAAAAAAAAAAAATCATTTCATTTTCTACTACAGCTGACCAGACCGTTCTACGTACATGAAACAAAAGAAGAATTGCGGTGGTAAATTTTATGTTTTCTGTTTTTGAAAAAAAAATGGAAGTGAACAAAAAATGTTGAACATTCAGCATAAGGGAGAAAATGCTGCAATAAACTTTATGCGTGAGTGTAGGCTGTACCAGAAAATATTTATGTATGTGAGTATATCAAAAGTTTTTCTTTTCTTTAGTGAACTTAAGCCACTAAGAACGGTTCGAATGTCTTCAGTGAGAATGCACTCGCGTATGTCTGTTTGTCAGATACTTTTGTCCTCTTTTACTGATTGTTTTGTTTGCCTTCGAATCCTATGCATGTATGATTTTGTTGTTGTTGTTGTTGTTTGTGTTCTTTTAAAGCAAGGAAATATGCTACTTTCTGATCGCTCCTGATCGCACACATGTCGAGACTGTTGCGCCATCGACTCCTTAGGGGAGAGAGAGAGAGAGAGATGGGCAGCCAGCCAGCCGGACAAAGACGGTCAACTGGTGAAGCTCAGCTAAGCTATGGTCAACGTTTTCGGTCAAAAGGCAGACGCGCAGACATAAATTTGATCAGTTGTGTGAAACGTTAACTTCTGTTATATCCAAAAATTTCAACGAAATGGTATTCCCATCCTCGTGGAAAGGATGAACGTCCTATGATGCGAACATCGATAGAGAAAATTTGGAAATTTAGTCAACCACTCGGGAGTGAGGGTGAACATAAGTGAACGGGACAACTCCACAAGGAAGGCCAAGTGACCCTCCATTGTCTTCAGCAGGGAGCCACAGAGCAAAGGTCGATGAGTCGGGTGTCATTAGGTGAGATTGCGCTGAAGACTGGCTACAAAATTTAAACGGTGGGTAGTGAAGAAACGGTGAGCCCTTTCGTGTGGGATGTATTACATGTTTAAAATAGAAGGGATGTCGCCGTTTACACGAGTACAGTTCTCTTAATGTCCTCCAAGGGTGTTTGGGTCGCACGGTATTGAACAGTTAGCTACCCCAACACTGACGTCACAACCCCAGTGATAGTCAAAAAGGGTCAGCCGTAAATACTTTAGTTACCTGAAATTCTACCATTTGACTCGCTGATTTTAATCAAATTTTTAGGCAAAGTGTAATATGCTGATCCACGCATTGTGACACTGGCCCCGAGTCTTGCCGTTTAGCAAGCATTCCCGCGGCGTGCTAGATGACTGCGAGTAGAACTTTACGTTGACCAACAAGGGGAACTTCCAGTATGAAGATGGTTTACGTACGTGTTGAAAACGTCGTTCAGATTTATCTGACGGTTGGAACTTTAACCATAATCTGCAGTCCATTGACAGATTTAATGGGGGTGCACAGGGTTAGGTTTAAACGGCATTAGAATTCCACTTGATCAGTATGATCACACATACACACGTTTCACTCACATTCACACACATGCGCCCGTACACACACACACACACACACACACACACACACACACACACACACACACACGCACGCATGCACACACACATACATTAACAATTTTTCTCGCTTGTTTGTTCGCTCACTCAGTTTTCTCACACACGTTCTCTCTCTCTCTCTCTCTCTCTCTCTCTCTCTCTCTCTCTCTCTCTCGTCTGAGTTTTTGAGAGAGAGAGAAAGGGGAAGGGGAGAGAGAGTAGTGGGAGGGCTTGACCATTCTTAGGGGAAGTTCTGAGTTGGTTTGGGTCCGATAGTCCGACACTTCACGATTCCGAGGTTTCGATAGTTCGACAAATCACGATTCCGACGTTTCGACAATACGACAATTTTGTCGGACCAACGAAACTTGTTTTGTAATGTTCACGTTGTTGAAAATAGGGATGACTTGTTAATGTGAAGAAATAGGGATGACTTTTTGTGAAAGAAATCAAAATGTGAAGAAGAAAGTGTGAATGACAGCAGGGAATGTGAGTGGGAAACGAAGTGTGTGTTTTACGCTCGCACACGATACGAGAGAATTCTTTTTATAAAGATCTCAACAGGCCGAGCTATTGAGCTCACCTGACCAACCCACCATGTACACAGTAAAGGGAGTGCGGCAGACAATGGTTACCCGAAAGGACAGAACGAAGATAGGTACGCAGGGAACAAGGGGAATGAGTGAGGGGGAGTATGGGGGTAGGTGAGAGAGGGGGGTGGGGGTGGGTTCTGAAATGGTAGGGATTTGGTTCGGGGGGGGGGGGGGGGGGGGTAGGGGGTGGGGGGGGGGATGGTGGGTGGACCCGGTGTTACGCCATATGAAGGAAAAGGGGGAGCCCTTTCAGTTTGACACGTTGCAGGCGTCACCGCACCTGCAAGGGTGTGGTGGTTGTTGTGTGTGTGTGTGCGCGCGCGCGCGCGTGTATGTGAGTGGGTTTGGGTGTGTGTTCGGGTTGGGGGACGTGTGATACGTGGTGCGTGCACGTGTCTGTGTGTAGGAGGGTGGAGAGGGCGTTCTTGGGGGACTGGGGTTTGGTCCCATGCTGAAGATATGCGTGTAGCCTCGGCCATCGGTAGTCACGTCTCTCTGGGGGGGGGGGGGGGGGGGGGGGGGGGAACGGACCTGCTGGTGTGTGTGTGTGTGTGTGTCATGGTAGTGTGTGAAGGGAAGCGTCAGAGCTGCGCAAGCGCACAGAGCTCTCTTTGGCTAAGGATTTAGGCACAATAGGCTCATATACGTGCTCACCATTACTGTTAGCCTACTACCATTCTAAATACAGGGTTCGCACAAGGCCCTAAAAGGCCCTAACTTTTTTAGGCAAAAAATAGGGACCCCTAAAAGGCCTTAAAAATCAAAATGAAGAGGCTGGAGGCCATAAAAGGCCCTAAAACCAGAACAGCCTAAAAAAAATTCTTAAAAAATGTGAAACAACAACAACAACAACAAACCAAGTGCTGTCCGCCATCTTGGATTTTCCATGTGTTGAACGAAGCAAGGCCACAGTTGGTTTTTTCAACGAAATTTGACATTTCATTGAGAGTTTCTTTATAAGATTTCGTCAGTTTCACTCAGAAACATGGGGAAGTGCTTATTCCAAGATCTGTGGCTTGATAATTCTGAATATAAACTCTGGCTTCGCCAAGATAACTTAGACAAATATCGGTTCTATTGTAGTTTTTGTAAGAAGGGAAAAAGGCCTTCAAACTCGCCAAAAAGGGAAGAAACATTCAGACTTGGAGAAGGCGAGTGCTACAGCGGCAGTGTCCTTAAATAATTTTTTTTTTTTTTTTTAAAGATCGTGACAGTGGGCAAGCTTGAAGTAGTACTAGTACATCAACAAGTTTTTGTTAAAAAAAAGCACTTTGTTGCTGGTCCTTCAACGAGTTCTAGTGCTTCTACTGCAACTTCGTTTGGCCCTACTGCCCCTCTGACACCCCTGTTCTTTCCCTTAACCCCCATATTTGAATCACCAGCATCCTACACACAACTACATGATTACACTAGTCCATCACCTCAGCTGCAACCCACTATATATATTCCATAAATTCACACACCCACTCATACCACATTAACTTGCAGTGCACCCACCCCCCCCCCCCCCCCCCCCCCCCCCCCCCACTGACCACTTCCTTTCCTTTGTCCACATTATGTTCCCCCACCCCACCCCTCTGTGCACAAGTATTCTAAGGGGCTTGTGTCTCCCCTCTCCCCTCTACATACATATATATAGGTATGCTTAGATGTATGTGCATGTGTTTTGTCAGGTGTGTGTGTGTGTGTGTTTTTGTTTGTTTTTTTTTTTTTTTTTAACACAGATTCCCATATATGACCACTATCATTATCCACCACTCATAAGATGTCCTGTGTATGCTAATCCTTTTTTTTTTTATTTTTTTTTTTTTTATATGTATGTGTGTGGATGTGCTGTGTACGCATGTATGTGTGTGTGTGTGTGTATGTACATGTGTGTGCGTGCATGTATCATGCATGCGTGTGTGCATGAGACGGTGATGATTTCGCCTGTGACAACCATCACCATCATCATCAGTCATTGATCCCCCCCCCCCCCCCCCCCCCCCCCCCCCCCCCCCCCCCCCAGTTTTTTTTTTTTTTTTTTTTTTTTTCAACTGGCATTATCATGCCAAAGCTATCATGCTATTTCACTTATGGCAATGATCAATCATCAATTTTATTCCTTTTTTTTTCTCCCCCACCCCCCACCGGCATTAATACATCAATGCCACCACAGTATTTCACTTATGACAATGGTCACCACCCTGTAGTACTGTAGATCTCATCTCAGTGATCAACATCCATCAGTCATTGATCATTTCCTTTATTCCCCCACTGGCATTATCGTACTTGCCAATACACTATCCTACTCCTTTTACAAAATGACCATCATCCTACACCACTGTGGATCATACCTACACCTTGACCATGATCATCATCCACCCATCTTTGAACACCTCCCCCATTCCCCCGCAAGCATTTTACACCAATGCCACAACATTATCCCACTTATACAACAATTATCATCATCCTACAGTACTGTTTACTCAAATCATACATGATCATCACCCATCAGTCATCTACCCCTACCCCCCTCCACCCTCTTCTTTCTCAACCTGCAATATTATACTAATGCCACCTTATTATTCCACTTACCACAATGACCATGATCCTACAGTACTATTGTCATTGATCTCACCCATGCCAATGAGCATCACCCACAGGTCATTGATATTTTCCTTTATCCCCCCCCAACTTGCACCATCACCACTACATTTTTCCACTTATATAACAATAGTCATCATCCTATGGTACTACTGATCTAAAATGATTACCATTTCTCTCGGTTACTGAAAATACTCCCATCCAGTGAACACCTTCATACTGCACTATATATGGAAATGAAGAAGCTGACCAATTGACAAAGGAATGAGGACAGCAGCCCCAACTGTAAAAGGTCGCCTCCTGGAATAAATCAAAAGTATTTCCAAGAGGACAAATAGGAGGATGACTTGACTGGACTGTTCTCACTGGACTGTTCTCTCCTTCAACCAGAGGCAGTGTGTGCTAGTCAATCAAGGACAAGGCAGCTGTTAGTCAGGTGGAAAGAAAAAGCATAGGCCTACTTTTTTCTTCATCTTGTGACTTGTATTCCTAAGACTTCTGCCTTTGTGTGTGCTGCAAGAACACTGTGTTTACTAGCCATTGTAAAAGATTTCTTTGTTTTCATACGGATATGGAATTGACAAGATTTAAAAGGCCCTAAATTTTTTTTCTTGAAAGTCTGTATGAACCCTGTAATAATTATCAACATTCTTACCATATGACCATGGCCATATTGGGTGTCTCGTCAACCGTCTTCTCCTGTGGCTTGTGGCTCTGCAGGAGGTCTGCCTGCTGGCCTCAGCCGACACATTCCCGACTTCAGCGCAGCTCATGGTTGTCTGGTGACCCTGTTAATACGGCGTACCCCAGAAAGTGCGGGTTTGGACTCCCCAAGTTTTCGTTCTCTTAGGCTATGCTGGTTCGCTGTACCTTCTTCGTATTATTCGGTCGGCCCCCCCCCCCCCCCCCCCCCCCCCCCATGGCAATGCTTGAGGGATCCCCAATCCACCAAACGTCCCCTTTGGCTCTGTGCTGTATAGCCCCGACGCGAGGGTTTATTATTATTGTCATTATCATCATTATCGCATAATCACTTTGTGTTTCATTATGCTGACAGTCCACCGAGGAAGATATTCTGTCTGGAAGAAGAGTTTCCAGAATGTTTAAAAAAACAAACAAACAAAAAAACCCCAATGGTTGATGAGACCTGATGGAAACTTTGTGGACTGCATTTACCCATCTCCAAACCTTGTGGGAGGGGCCAGAGGGAAGGGAGGGGATGCAGTATTGCCAGTGACTGGCCCAAGTTAGAAATAAGTTATTTTCAGTAACGAGGTTAAAAAGTGAGGGACTGATTCTTTCTTCACACACATGCACCGCATACATACATACATACCATATACACGCGCTCGCTGCGAGAGAACATGGTGGGCCATGGCTGTCAAGATGGCGGATTGGCAAGCGGGACGTGCGGTAGGGCTTAGCCCCGGCTCGACAAAGCGTAAAACTTTGGCAGGTAATTTTTTGTTTTGTTTTGTTTTGTTCGTTTGTTTTGGTTAGTTAATTTTATGACTCTTTTAACAGAAATCGTGTTTATTGTACGTTTTTAGGTCTTGGTTCTCTGTGATTACAGTAGAATGTTTGTCAAAATTATATTTTGGTCAAGACCCCGAACTGACTCAACGGCGAAACATGGTTGTTCATAAGCTTTTAAAGTTGGAGTGGAGTATGTTGAGTTGTTGAAGCTGTTCGAAATAAAGATCGATTTCACTTATAAGGTTGTAAGATTTAGAAAGTATCCTTGATATTGCTTTGCGTTTTGAACGATGTTAGCGTGTTGCAACCACACAACATAACATACAGATATAAACATTTTGCAGAAGTTGATCAGTCGGATGACTCGGATACATAACGATTGTGTTAATCTTGATTCATCCAACTGTTCAAAACTCAAACAGTAAATTACGAGATCAGCGAATTTAAGTAGTTAAAAATAAGCAGATTTTCAGTTTTCGTTATTTTAAGTTTCCATTTGGTTTCCATTTTGTCAGTTTACAAGTTTGGAAGTTGATTGTTAAGAGTTTTTCCCGAGTCACAAATGCTTCGCATGAGAATAAAGAGGTTTGTCTGTGAAACGGAACTTGAAAAAGTCCGGAATTGTAATAACTGTACACATTTTTCCATTCAGGCGACAGTGGGGAACGTAATCGTGGTGGTGAAAGCAGTTCTGAATCAGGTGAGATCTTTTGTTCCCGTTTATTTACTCGTTTACACAGATGTCAGTGACAGAAGGTAAGCTTTACCCACCAGATGTAATCTGGCATCTAGGGTTGTGTGTGTGTTTAACACTCCTTTATTTGTCACCTTTGAAGGGAAGTTTTGTTGTATTGATGTCACTGTCATTTCTAGTGTTTACTGTACTTTTTTTGCTTCAAAATGATGTAGTTGGACTGCAGGAAAGTTTTGAATCTCTAAATGACTACAGATCAGTGTGTGTGTGTGTGTGTGCGCGCGCGCACGTGCATGTGTGTGTGTGTGTGTGTGTGTGTGTGTGTGTGTGTGTGTGTGTGTGCAAGCACGCGCGCATTTTAGGTTTCTTACTTTTGACTATGATCTTCAATATGTAACATGAGTAACTGATGGATCAAAATGGCCCCCAGACCCTAAATATAAAAGCAGTTCTGAAGCGGTGAATTTATTCTTTTACTGTCTTTTACTTTAAAAAAAATTCTCCCTTCTTTCTTTCTGCCATTTTTACTTTTTATTTTTTTTTTTTTTGTTTCTCTTGCGAAACTATATTGTTTGTTGTCCACCTGATGATCTTGAGATTTCTGTGTGATTTCATTCAGTCTCGTGCTGCTCTCTGACAAAGCCAAGATCTCAAGAGTGTCAGGAAGCAGTGAATGACATTAAACAGCAGGGTCATTGGTGTGTTTTTGTTGATGCTAAGTTCTTTTTCTTTCGTCTTGGGCGTATCCTCCCATATGGTTATGATAACTTCTGTTATATAGCAGTTGGAAAGAAAATGGCATGCAGGTGTAGAACGGTTTTCTTTTAAAACTGAAGAGTAGTCAAGAACCTGTTCTGTTTGGCCAGAAATCTGATATAACCGAATTGAACTGAATTGCTTAATACCATCGATCAGGTAGATAAATGCCAAACTAAAAGACATTGAATTCAGTTAAGGTAAAGGTTGTCCTGAAGCTTTTGAATATTCTCTTGTGTCTTCCAGATCCATGCTTATGTTGCCAGGTTTCTGTGCTACGACTGGGACAACAGCAACTCCACTACTGCTGCTCTCTCTCTCTCTCTCTCTCTCTCTCTCTCTCTCTCTCCCTCTCTCCTCTCTCTCTCTCTGTGTGTGTGTGTGTGTGTGTGTGTGTGTGAAAATGTATTGATGTATTTTGTTACCTTGTGTTCCAGAATGCCCCTTCAATCCAACCCAGTGTCGGAGGGAGCAAAAAGGTGGAAATGTAAACTACCAGAAACCAGACCAGGTGAGAAGAGAGCTGCTTTTTAATAATCATTTGAATCATTCATTATTGAAGAACTCAAAACTACGATAGCCACTGAATTCATGTAAAAATCGAAAAACTCTGGCTCTTGTTGGACATCTTACGATAACACATTAGATATAAGTGTAGGAACCAGAAAGGGAAAGAGAAGGAAAAGGGGCTTATGCGCAGCTGGGAGCCGGAATTCCGGCTATCGAGATTGCCCCAGATCGGAAATCCGGCTGTGTGGGAAATTCTGTCAAAAAAAAAAAAAAAAAAAAAACCACTGGCGTTCGTTTTTCTTACTTACTTCGTCCGAGATCCGATCCAAGTTTTTCAACGAGCGTAATGCCGCCATTTTGCTCTTCTGCCTCGCGCGTGGGTTAGGCCGACATCTAGCTGAGTGAGAATTGAACAGACTACAGCTCTTCGTGGAAATCAACCAAGATGCCATACTTGACAGAATCGGACGATTCTTTGAAACTTCAGGCTGTTGAGGAGGGAGTTAAAAACAAGTGGCGGTGGGAATGGCTGCAAGAAACGGACGCCGAAGGCAGATCGCCCACGGCATTTGGTGTCGAAAACTTACTTTGCCCGGCGCGTGTTTTTGCATCATTTGCTCCTAAACCATCAAATAGGGAACCAGCGGCAAAAGAAATTTACGACAACATGCGAATGACGCCAATCACAAGAAATACCAGAAGGTAAGGAGAAAAGTAAAACTAAGGGAAAAAAAAAAAAAAAAAAGGTATGTGGGGAGGTGTGAACGCAGCGAAGGGCTCAGGCGCCTAGCGCGAATTGATTCCGAACTCAGCGATCGCTCTAGTGTGAACAGCCTCGGTGTGATCAAGATCATGAACTGATGAAGGCCCTGTTGCTTTTTTTTTTTTTTTTTTTTTTTTTTTTTTTTAGTGCAACAAGACTTTTATCATCCAGATACCCAATTTTTTTTTTCCTGGATATCTACACTGAGTTTTTTGTGACTCTCTCTCTCTCTCTCTCTCTCTCTCTCTCCCCCCCCCCCCCCCCCCCCCCCCCCCCCCCCTCCCCCCCACCCCCCCCCCCCCCTCTCTCTTTCCTTCATTACCAACCTACTTTCGTGCGCGGGGCACACCACACACACACACACACACACACACACACACACACACACACACACACACAGAAGCACACGTACAAATGCACATATATGAACCAAACACACACTTTTGTCCCTTTTCCTTCCAAAACATTGACATTCCCAAGTCTAATAAACACATTTTTTGAAAAGACCTTAAACTTAAGAAACACACACACACACACACACAACAACAACAACAACAATACATTAATGTACTGTGAGTGAGGATGCTATGCAATGGTGAGATTTCCAGCAAAAAAAAAAAGTTCTATCAGTGGCCAGTGAATGGTGCTTCTGTCTTCACTGGAATCCAGGAACTGCTGTCATATAGACTCATCACCTTCATAGTCAAGAACTGCTGCCCTAATATTGTGGCTTGAGAGAGTCTATTTACCTTTGTGGAAATCATAGAACTGATTTCATATTCATATAGATATATTGTCCCTAATTGTGGCTTGTGAGTTGGAGACTCCAGAACTATTGCCATGTTGTGGCTTGTGAGTTGGACTCTTTACCTTCATGGGAATCACAGAACTGCTTCCACATTGTGGCTTGTGAGATAGGCTTTCTGCCTTGGTGAAATTCACAGAGCTGCAAACCTATACTGTTGCTTGAGATGGGTGCATCACTGCCTTTGTAAGGTTAGTTTTAATCCCTTAACTCCATGTTTGCTGTAGCCTGTGTGTGATGATGCTATACTTTGATGACAATACTGAAAGTCCTAGTGTATTTTGGCTTGCAAGTAATGTACCACTGTATGTGTGTATATTCTTTGGTTTAAGTGTTCAGAAATAGTACTTGGACTTGAAAAGTACTATTTTCATAGTCATAGTCTGTGATACTATGCCAACATAAAAATTATTACTACTTGCATCAAAATGCTCCCAGGAGAAGCAGACTTTTGCTTCTTTTATGCCTTAAAAGCTTTGGCTTGTGGGGGGCTTTGCCCCCCAGATCCCCCAGCAGGACGTTGCCCCCCTGCACCCCGCCGGGGCCTGGGCGGCCCCTGGACCCCTGCCTTCATGAAGAAACATTGATGTCCAATCGTTATATCTATGACCTGTAATTTTCAGGTCATCTGTCTTGATCTTCTCGTCTATAGTATGTTTCCTCTGATGAGAAAGAACTGCTTTATATGTCCTTTGTCTTTTTTTTCTTTCTTCTTTTTTGTGATAATTTGTTTTTGTTTTTGTTTTGTCTTTTTTCACCAGAGCAAATTTTCACCGACAAAAGCATCAGAAAGATCTTTCGACCGTAAAACATAATCTGCCCCTAATGACACAAGAAAGAACGCTTTTATAGCCAAAGATTACCATTAAAGTCTTTTAGTGTGTCAACTCATGTTTTATCAAGGAATGTTGGCTTCTGTCAGCTATATCAGTAATAAAGTGAATTTATCAAGAGCCTAAACTTTCAAAATGTCATAATTGCTGTACTAATGTCCTGAATTAAATAATTTCCTGATAATTTCGTAACTGTAACGGTATAGAAATTGGTCTGGAAATGTAACTGCATGCGTGGAGACTTTCCTGTAAAAAAAAAAAAAAAAAAACAATTTGCTCTCAAAACTGGACTTTTTCATTAGATACTCATTTTACCCATAACCTTAAGTTCCAGTTTTAATATGTATGTTGACAATTGCCTGTTCCAAGTAGATCTGTATTGTTCAAAGTCTTTTTTTCTCAATGTTTTGTGTACAGGCATCCTTGCACACCAGACGAGAATGTAGCAGCAGATACCCAGCAGAGAAAAGCATCATTTACAGGTGGGCCTTAATTCTTTACTTTATTTTCAGGTCCTTCAGTGGTAAAACAAGAAATAAGAATTCCCACCAGTCTGTGACTATTAAAAACTGCTGTCAAGTCTATCAAATCACTCAGTTTAAGGAGTGAAAAGTTTTTCCAGCTGTTTGTAACGTGTTCATCAGGGGATATTGCAACTGGTAAAATTGACTGTGAGGTAAAAAAATTTAGCTAATCATGTCCAGTCGGTGAAAATGCATGAACGTAGCTGAAAAGTATGATGAAAATGCACGATATTGGTATAAAGACAGACAATAGGAACTCTTGCTCCATTGCTGAAATGAATACATGCCCATAACTCCAAATGAATGGCAGAAAAGACGAGGGAGAGTACACAGAACAAACAAGGAGACGTTAGTTTGGAGTTATGGACATGCATGAAAAATTACTGACATAGTTCCCCCCAAAAAAACCCTAGAAAAACGAATCGCAAGACAAAACACGATGTGGTCTTCTTCAGGCGAGACACTACACAACGCTCAGGTCAACGAAAAGAGCGAGCAATCACTTATCTTCATCCACTTCAGGGCAAGACAGGGTGTTGAATCAGAACACTTTGTTTCGTTTGTCAGAAATCTAATTAAACTGTTTCGTAACATATAATAATCTGCGGTGCTTTGTACCTTTAAAAAAAATTAACTGTTTTTCTTTCCTTATCATTTCTCTCTCAATTTCTCCGTCACTTCAATGGTTTTACTCCCACGCCTTTATTTTGGCGCTCTGTTGATGGCAACATCTTGGTTGGTTCTGTCACAGCCCAGTAATCTATAGGGAGCAATGCAGGTTCCTCATTTATCATTATGCCCATCGCTCCCGGTGGAGCATAGGCCATCGACGACCCTTCGCCATCGCACTCTGTTTTAGGCTGTTCTGGTCATTCCATTTGGTCCCTTGTTTCAACTCCGCCTGTGTCTCCCCTCCAGCTGTTGCGAGGTCGGCCTCTCTTCCTCTTTTCCTCGGGTACCAGGTCAGGGCTTGGCGTGTGGTGCTGGCTTCTTGAGGGTGTGTTCGATCCAACCCCACTTCCTTCGCAGTATCTGCTTGGCCATTGGTTCCTGTCCCGCACGCTCCCACAGACCATCTTGTCCTTACCATCGGATTTTGTAGTATGCGTCTCGTACATGTGTTGAAGAATGTCTGAATCTTTTGTTGCATCGTCTGTATTGTCCGCCATGTCTCGCATCCGTAGAGCAGGATTACTCTATCATAAAAGTGAACCCACCAGATGAGATGCTGCAGAGTTACTTCAGTGAAACCTGCTTTTTTTTTCCATGTGTTATAAGCAGGCCACCACCTACCAACCCCCTTACTGAAAACAATAATTGCTTAGTCACAGAGCAAGCATGAGTGAGAGTCTCCTAAATAGTGCCTTGACATCTATGAAAAACGTCTTTGAACTGGTCTATACCAGTAAGCTTGACATAAACTCAAGGGCACAGACTTTGAGAGCAAATCGAAATTTATGTTATGCATGAGAGTGAACATGGACTATTTACTGTATTCAATACTTATTAATGCTGGTGCTATGGATTTCCAAGGGTTTTTGTTGGGCTTTTTTTTTGTTTTATTTTATGATTATGATGATAATGATAAAGATGATGCTATGCAATTCCAAGGGTTGTTTTTTTATGATGATGCTAAAGATGATGCTATACAGTTCCAAGATTTCTTCTGTCTTCTTTTTTTAATGATGATGATGATGCTAAAGATGATGCTATGCAGTTCCAAGGGTTTTTTTTTTTATTTATTTTTTTTTTTTTTTTTTTTTTTTAAGATTTTGATGACAATACTAAAGATGATGCTATGCAGTTACAAGGTTTATTTTTATCATGATGTTAAAGATGATGCTATGCACAGGGTTCCTACAGTCCTTAAAAGTCTTTCATTTTGAGGGCATACTTTTTAAGGCCTTAAAAGTCCTTAAAAATGAGGCTTTTGCTGAAAGGTCTTTAAAACGTCCTTAAATTTTGTCACTGCCTATGATTTTGAATGGAGTCTGTAAAATCTCGAGTTTGTTTACAAAAAAAAAAGGCTTGAAATTGAATTTTAGAAAAAAAAGGAAAAAAAGAAGTCGAGTTAAGATTGACGATCTCACCGATGCGTCGTCTGCTATAGGTCAAAACACCAGAGTTACTGGCCTTCATATTGCATGCATGTATGTGAATGAATGTTCCACCATTTTGAAATTGAGAAGTCAGCATGTCGGCGAAGTGTTTGTTTACCATGGTTTGGCTGGAAAAAGACGAGTACAAAGAATGGCTGCAGGCAGACCTAGGTGGAGACAGAAGCAAGGCCTTTTGCAGCATTTGCAAGATCATAGACATTAGTACAATGGAAGAATTCACTGTAAATAGCCATAGAAAAGGAAAGAAATCACCGCGACCTGATGAAGGCTTCATATCATGCAGTTCGTGTTTCGAGTTTTTTTTTTTTTTTTTAATTTTACAGCGAACGACCAGCCCATCACTTCTAGCAGTTCGCCATCCTGCAGTTCATCAACCAACAGAACTGCTCCAACTCGGATGGCAGTGAACAGCCTGAGCCGTATTAAAACAGAGGCAATGAAATCTGAAATACTGAGGATTTTAAAAGTAGTGACTAGTAAATACAGCTTTTGTTCATGTGAAAGCAGTTCAAATCTGTTCCAGCGAATGTTCTCGGACTGTGCAGTTGCCAAACAGTTTCAGCGTGGAGAAAGAAAAACTTGCATCCGCTCCCTGTTTTGATGTTTATGCCCCCAGTGTTGTGACGTGTAAAGTTTTAGTCGTCGTAGAGGCATTTTACTGTCAGTGACTTCAAACTTATGGACGTCAGGCAAACATTTTTGTCAACTGCAAGATTGGGGAATCTGTTGTGTACAGCAAACATTTTCATAATTTCAAACATTTTTGTCACTTGACCACAAGAAGTGAGAATCCTACTTTGCTCTGCTGTAGTGTAACAAAAACATTTTATGTCTATACTTTACAGTAACAATAACAACTGAGATTCCTAAAATCTATGCTTGCAGAGGATCCATGATGTGAGTATTGAAGGGTAACAGCGAATGATATATTTGTGTCTGAATTTCATTATTATTTTACTTAAAATTATCCGTGAAGTAAGCCCTTAAATAAGAAAAATAATGTGCTTCAAAAGTCTTTAAAAAGTCATTTTTTTTGTATGGAAATCTGTATGAACCCTGTATGCAGTTCCAAGGTTTTTTTTTGTTCATGATGATGATGCTAAAGATGATGCTATGCAGTTCCAAGGGTTTATTTTTTATGATGATGATGATGATGATGCTAAAGATGATGCTATGCAGTTCCAAGGGTTTTTTTTTTAATTTTCTTTTTTTTTTTGTAATGCTAAAGATGATGCTATGCAGTGCGAAGGTTTTTTTTTTTTTTTTTTTTTTTTTAATGATGATGATGATGCAAAAGATGATGCTGTTCAGTTCGAAGTTGTTTTTTTTTTTTTATGATTTGATGATGATGCTAAAGATGATGCAATGCAGTTCCAAGTTTTTTTTTTAATGATGATGATGCTAAAGATGATGCTATGTAGTTCCAAGGGTTTTTCTGTTTTTCATGATGATGATGACGATGCTGAAGATGATGTTATGCAGTTCCAAGGGTTTTTGTTTTTATGATGATGATGCTAAAGATGATGCTATGGAATTCCAAGGTTTTTTTTTTTGCTTTCCAAGGTCTGATTTCAGTCTTCCCATTTGAGCCCATAGCAAGCCCAGTGCTGTCTCGGAGCCGATTAGGGCTGAAAAATGCCACAAATAAATGACTCTGAAGGGAATTGAATTCACACAGTCTCCCAGCCCACACTCCTGTAATGCTAACTACTGTGCCACAACAGCACTGTTTCATTATTCATTTTCAATGCTTTTAAAATTGCTTTAGAACTGAGCCATGGGTGAAACTTTTTCGTGTATGGACGGAAATCCGTCAAAATGAATTTCAGTCTTGACGGAACTTCCGTCAATTTAAAAAAAAAATCAAGATT
>JADBJO010025783.1:0-2500 GCA_016801955.1 Conus betulinus
GTATTGTTATTTTTCGTCACTACCTCCCCGTGCCAGGAGTGGGTAAGTTGCGCGCCTGCTGCCTTCCTTGGATGTGGTAGCCGTTTCTCATGCTCCCTCTCCGGAATCGACCCTGATTCCCCGCTACCCGTTGCTAACATGGTAGGCAGATCACGTACCATCGTCATTTGATAGGGCAGACATTTGAAAGATGCGTCGCCGGCTCGGGGCCATGCGATCGGCAAAAAGTTATCCAGAGTCACCAAAGGACGGGCAGAACCCGACTGGTTTTGAACTAATAAAAGCGCTCTTTCCCCGGGGGGGTCGGAGCTGGTCGGCATGTATTAGCTCTAGAATTACCACAGTTATCAAGTAGATTTGGATCATCTAAGGAACCTCGACTGATTTAATGAGCCATTCGCGCGTTTCACCGTACGAGGGTGTGAACTTAGACATGCATGGCTTAATCTTTGAACCAGCACAGCGGCCGATGCAGGCTTGCCGGTGGGACCGCTCTCACAGATGATGAGTCCGTGGGCGATCCGCGTTAGCGAGCCGGCGCAAGCAGCGCGCGGAGTCGGGTCTTCACCAGAGACTGCGGTGGCGGCGGACAACAGATTCAGGGCCCAATCGCAAGCGAGAATCCTTCTTCGGTCCGACCGACGCCAGCCCCCGAGACAGCAGCAGCAAACTCGGGGAGGGCCGGTCTAGCAGGGGAGGGGGAGAACGGAGCCTGTCCCCGAACGCCTCGCCTCGCCTGCTCGTTACCACGTGCCGGACCACGACCCGATGGGACGGGCGCGTCCTTCGCGAGATGAACCAGGCGTTACTCTTTCTGAGGCCGAAGGGGAGGGAGCCTCCTGTCCCACGCACCTAGGGCCCTCGTTCCGGGTTGGAGAGAACCGGCGAGGTCGCTCTCCCACCGTCGTCACCGATGGCACGCCACCATCTACGGACCGTCAAGACGCCGACCGCGCAGAGACCCAACGTGTCCGTCGGAGTAACCGCGGCAGCCGTTCGAACTCACACTGGGACTCGGCGCAAGCGGGAAGCGCTGCAGCCGGAGTGGCGGGATCGATCAATTATCGCGCACCCTTTACCGCCGGCACCGGCTCAGACCTCGCACGCCGAGCGCTCGCGTAAATGCCGAAGGAGTATGCGTGTACGGAACGGGGCGGACGCGCGGGGCGAGCAGCCGGGCGAGACCCGGCCGCGATTCAGCTCGCCGCCCGTTCCCACACCTTAAGCAACTTCCAACCCGCTGCGGAAGCTCATGACGGCCGCGCTACCTAATCTTCAGCCTTAACGTGGCGGCGCCCCCGCCTTTCCTGCTCTGGCGCCTTGCCGAGAAGTCTGGTATGACTGACAGTGACTTGTAGTTGCCCAGAGGGTCACGTTTGATAGGTCCTTCCCCTGCCCCCCCCCCCCCCCCTCCCCCCCCCCCCCCCCCCCCCCCCCCCCCCCCCCCCCCCCCAATGGGTTTTCCTTGGGGGAGGGGTGGGGTGTTTTCCTCATCTTACTCTCTCGATTGTTGTTTATTACCAATATATTCTCGTTATTCTCTATACCAGTTGTTATTTATTTATTTATTTATTTATTTATTTATTTATTTATTTATTTGTTACATATTATGATTCTTATCGTTATAATTCCTTATGTCGTTCTTCTCACTGTCTGATTGCTATTTACTACCAGTACATTCTCGAATTATCGTTGTTCTCTATTCGTTATTATTAGTGTCATTATTTTTATTAATTTATTTTATTTATTTATTTATTGATTGCTTTATTTATTTGTTATGACTCTTATTGTTATAATTGTATGTTGCTGTTGTTGCTGTCACTGTTATCATTATTATCATTATTGTTATTACTATCTTTATGGTCATTGTTATTGTTGTGATATTGTGACTGCTATAGGTATTATCATTATTGTTATTATTATTAATATTGCCATTATTACTGTTCTCTTTTGTCTCTGTGTTGTTTTTGTTTTTTCTTCTTCTTTTGGGGGGGGGGGGTGGGTGGTTGGTGCTGCATCTTCGGCCTCCGGTCTTCCCCCTCCCCCCCAAGCAACATCTTCAGCCTTAAGTGAGTGGCCAGACAGACACAGCTGTTATAACCAGCTCATCACCATCATTTCTAGTCTTTTACTCCTTCCTCTTCTTCATCACGTGATGATCGTATGCACATACAGGCATATATCTTCACGTGGACCCGGATGGCAGGGGGGGGGGCCTGGCTGGCTCCTGCATCTTCAGCCTTAAGTGAGCGGCCCGAGAGACAACACAGCTGGTGCAACCAGGTCCTCATCATCCTTTCTATTCATTTTCTCTTCTTCTTCTTCTTCTTCATCTTGCCATGATGAGGACCATGACATATGCACATACACATGTCGATCTCTTCGCATGGCAGGCTTCCTGCATCTTCAGCCTTAAGTGAGCGGCCCGAGAGACACAGCTGGTGCAACCAGGTCCTCATCATCCTTTCTATTCATTTTCTCTTCTTCTTCTTCTTCTTCA
>JADBJO010025783.1:10000-15000 GCA_016801955.1 Conus betulinus
AATTCCTCGTTCATGGGGAACAATTTCAAGCCCCAATCCCTATCACGAAGGAGATTCAACGGGTTTCCCAACCCTTTCGGGCCAGGGAGAAAGCCACGCTGATTCCTTCAGTGTAGCGCGCGTGCGGCCCCGGACATCTAAGGGCATCACAGACCTGTTATTGCTCAATCTCGTGTGGCTAAACGCCCTTGTCCCTCTAAGAAGTTAGCGCCGACGCATGAAGGATCGGCGAACTATTTAGTAGGCTAGAGTCTCGTTCGTTATCGGAATTAACCAGACAAATCGCTCCACCAACTAAGAACGGCCATGCACCACCACCCACCGAATCAAGAAAGAGCTATCAATCTGTCAATCCTTACAGTGTCCGGACCGGGTGAGTTTTCCCGTGTTGAGTCAAATTAAGCCGCAGGCTCCACTCCTGGTGGTGCCCTTCCGTCAATTCCTTTAAGTTTCAGCTTTGCAACCATACTTCCCCCGGAACCCGAAAACTTTGGTTTCCCGGAAGCTGCCCGCAGAGTCGATGAAGCAACACCAGCGAATCGCTAGTTGGCATCGTTTATGGTCAGAACTACGACGGTATCTGATCGTCTTCGAACCTCTGACTTTCGTTCTTGACTAATGAAAACATGCTTGGCAAATGCTTTCGCAGTTGTTCGTCTTGCGATGATCCAAGAATTTCACCTCTAACACCGCAATACGGATGCCCCCGTCTGTCCCTCTTAATCATTACCTCGTGTTCCGAAAACCAACCAGCAAAATAGAACCGAGGTCCTATTCCATTATTCCATGCACCATTATTCAGGCGACCTGCCTGCTTTGAACACTCTAATTTCTTCAAAGTAAACGTTCCGGCCACCCAAAACGCTCAATGAAGAGCACCATGGGCTGAACAACCGGGAAGCGTAGGATGGGAATCAATACACACAGTGACCGCCGCGAGGCGGACCGTGCGCCCATGCCTGAGATCCAACTACGAGCTTTTTAATCGCAACAACTTTAGTATACGCTATTGGAGCTGGAATTACCGCGGCTGCTGGCACCAGACTTGCCCTCCAATAGATCCTCGTTAAAGGGTTTAAAGTGTACTCATTCCAATTACGGAGCCTCAAAAGAGTTCCGTATTGTTATTTTTTTTCGTCACTACCTCCCCGTGCCAGGAGTGGGTAAGTTGCGCGCCTGCTGCCTTCCTGGATGTGGTAGCCGTTTCTCATGCTCCCTCTCCGGAATCGAACCCTGATTCCCCGCTACCCGTTGCTAACATGGTAGGCAGATCACGTACCATCGTCATTTGATAGGGCAGACATTTGAAAGATGCGTCGCCGGCTCGGGGCCATGCGATCGGCAAAAAGTTATCCAGTCACCAAAGGACGGGCAGAACCCCCGACTGGTTTTGAACTAAAAGCGCGCTTTCCGGGGGGGGGGGTCGGAGCTGGTCGGCATGTATTAGCTCTAGAATTACCACAGTTATCCAAGTAGATTTGGATCATCTAAGGAACCTCGACTGATTTAATGAGCATTTCGCGGTTTCACCGTACGTGTGAACTTAGACATGCATGGCTTAATCTTTGAGACAAGCATATGACTACTGGCAGGATCAACCAGAATGCAACCCGTGTTCTGCGTGTCCTCCTCCTCCTGATCCCTTGTCGGACAGAAGAACCAGCACAGCGGCCGATGCAGGCTTGCCGGTGGGACCGCTCTCACAGATGATGAGTCCGTGGGCGATCCGCGTTAGCGAGCCGGCGCAAGCAGCGCGCGGAGTCGGTCTTCACCAGAGACTGCGGTGGCGGCGGACAACAGATTCAGGGCCCAATCGCAAGCGAGAATCCTTCTTCGGTCCGACCGACGCCAGCCCCCGAGACAGCAGCAGCAAACTCGGGGAGGGCCGGTCTAGCAGGGGAGGGGGAGAACGGAGCCTGTCCCCGAACGCCTCGCCTCGCCTGCTCGTTACCGTGCCGGACCACGACCCGATGGGACGGGCGCGTCCTTCGCGAGATGAACCAGGCGTTACTCTTTCTGAGGCCGAAGGGGAGGGAGCCTCCTGTCCCACGCACCTAGGGCCCTCGTTCCGGGTTGGAGAGAACCGGCGAGGTCGCTCTCCCACCGTCGTCACCGATGGCACGCCACCATCTACGGACCGTCAAGACGCCGACCGCGCACGAGCAGAGACCCAACGTGTCCGTCGGAGTAACCGCGGCAGCCGTTCGAACTCACACTGGGACTCGGCGCAAGCGGGAAGCGCTGCAGCCGGAGTGGCGGGATCGATCAATTATCGCGCACCCTTTACCGCCGGCACCGGCTCAGACCTCGCACGCCGAGCGCTCGCGTAAATGCCGAAGGAGTATGCGTGTACGGAACGGGGCGGACGCGCCGGGGCGAGCAGCCGGGCGAGACCCGGCCGCGATTCAGCTCGCCGCCCGTTCCCACACCTTAAGCAACTTCCAACCCGCTGCGGAAGCTCATGACGGCCGCGCTACCTAATCTTCAGCCTTAACGTGGCGGCGCCCCCGCCTTTCCTGCTCTGGCGCCTTGCCGAGAAGTCTGGTATGACTGACAGTGACTTGTAGTTGCCCAGAGGGTCACGTTTGATAGGTCCCCCTTCCCCCCCCCCCCCCCCCCCCCCCCCCCCCCCCCCCCCCCCCCCCCCCCCCCCCCCAATGGGGTTTTCCTGGGGGGGGGGGTGGGGTGTTTTCCTCATCTTACTCTCTCGATTGTTGTTTTTTATTACCATATATATTCTCGTTATTCTCTATACCAGTTATTTATTTTTATTTATTTATTTATTTATTTATTTATTTATTTTATTTATTTATTTGTTACATATTATGATTCTTATCGTTATAATTCCTTATGTCGTTCTTCTCACTGTCTGATTGCTATTTACTACCAGTACATTCTCGGAATTATCGTTGTTCTTCTCTATTCGTTATTATTATTGTCATTATTTTTTATTATTTTATTTTTTATTTATTTATTGATTGCTTTATTTATTTGTTATGACTCTTATTGTTATAATTGTATGTTGCTGTTGTTGCTGTCACTGTTATCATTATTATCATTATTGTTATTACTATCTTTATGGTCATTGTTATTGTTGTGATATTGTGACTGCTATAGGTATTATCATTATTGTTATTATTATTAATATTGCCATTATTACTGTTCTCTTTTGTCTCTGTGTTTTTTTTTTTTTTCTTCTTCTTTTGGGGGGGGGGGTGGGGGGTTGGTGCTGCATCTTCGGCCTCCGGTCTTCCCCCTCCCCCCCAAGCAACATCTTCAGCCTTAAGTGAGTGGCCAGACAGACACAGCTGTTATAACCAGCTCATCATCACCATCATTTCTAGTCTTTTTCCTTCCTCTTCTTCATCACGTGATGATCGTATGCACATACAGGCATATATCTTCACGTGGACCCGGATGGGGGGGGGGGGGGGGCCTGGCTGGCTCCTGCATCTTCAGCCTTAAGTGAGCGGCCCGAGAGACAACACAGCTGGTGCAACCAGGTCCTCATCATCCTTTCTATTCTTTTTCTTCTTCTTCTTCTTCTTCTTCATCTTGCCATGATGAGGACCATGACATATGCACATACACATGTCGATCTCTTCGCATGGCAGGCTTCCTGCATCTTCAGCCTTAAGTGAGCGGCCCGAGAGACAACACAGCTGGTGCAACCAGGTCCTCATCATCCTTTCTATTCATTTTCTCTTCTTCTTCTTCTTCTTCATCTTGCCATGATGAGGACCATGACATATGCGCATACACATGTCGATCTCTTGGCATGGCAGGCTTCCTGCATCTTCAGCCTTAAGTGAGCGGCCCGAGAGACAACACAGCTGGTGCAACCAGGTCCTCATCATCCTTTCTATTCATTTTCTCTTCTTCTTCTTCTTCATCTTGCCATGATGAGGACCATGACATATGCGCATACACATGTCGATCTCTTGGCATGGCAGGCTTCCTGCATCTTCAGCCTTAAGTGAGCGGGCCCAGAGACGCAACTGGTGTCTTCATCATCATCATCATCATCATTGTGTCTCCTTCTCCTTCTTGTTGTTCTTCAGCTTGTGATGATCAGGACCATGACACACCTGTCTAGACTTTCAGGTGTAGCTGAAGGGCTCACTTTTTTTGATGCATCTTCAGCTTAAGTGAGTAGCATCTTCAGCCTTAAGCGAGTGGCAAGAGAGACGCCACAAGTTCATGATCATTTTTGTTGTTTGTCTCACCTTGTGATGATCAGGACGAAGACGTGTACATATATTTATAGGTATATATACATATATACCTCAAGGGCTTTTTTTTTTTGCTGCATCTTCTTCAGCCTTAAGTCAGTGGGTGTGTGTGTGTGTGTGTGTGTGTGTGTGTGTGTGTGTGTGTGTGTGTGCAGTTAGCCGTGGCGCTCTCTCTCAGCATCTTCAGCCTTAAGGTAGTACGCTTTTCCTCTTGGCATCTTCAGCCTTAAGGCAGTACGGTTTTTCTCTCTGTGCTCTCGGCATCTTCAGCCTAAAGGTCGCCTTAGCTTAGGAGAGTGTGCCAGTGTGTGTGTGTAATATGTGCGTGCGTGCACAAGTCTGCATTTTGAGCCGTGCTGCTGCTGCTCTCTCTCTCTCTCTCTCTCTCTCTCTCTCTCCTTCTCTCAGCATCTTCAGCCTTAAGGCAGTACGGTTTTCTCTTGGCATCTTCAGCCTTAAGGTAGTACGGTTTTTTCTCTCTGTGCTCTCGGCATCCTCAGCCTAAAGGTCGCCTTAGCTTAGGAGAGTGTGCCAGTGTGTGTGTAATATGTGCGTGCGTGCACAAGTCTGCATTTTGAGCCGTGCTCTCTCTCTCTCTTTCTCTCTCTCTCTCTCTCTCTCTCTCTCTCTCTCTCTCTCTCTCTCTCTCTCTCTCTCTCTCTCTCTCTCTCTCTCTCTCTCTGCATCTTCAGCCTAAGGTAGGACGGTTTTTTTCTCTCTGTGCTCTCGGGATCTTCAGCCTAAAGGTCGCCTTAGCTTAGGAGAGTG
>JADBJO010025783.1:20000-23338 GCA_016801955.1 Conus betulinus
GGACAAAGTGTGTCTCCTCCTCCCGCTTTCTTCTTCTCTCCCCCTCCCCCCCTCCCCACCACCTCCGCTCGCGAGGACCGCGGAGGCCAGTGGGGGGATCGCGAGGCCCGTTGTACAGGAAGTCGGCCGCCGTGGCGGCGGTGTGGACCACCGCGCGCCACGGTCCGGGGTCTGATCTTGGAGCCACGGAGCCGGACGGGCCCGCCCGAGACGCGCGCGCTGCCGCCACCGCTTCGAGAGCTCAAGGCGCCGGAAAGAGCCTCCGGCGATGGGGGTAGAACTTTGCCGACCCTCAGACGGGCGTGGCCAAAGGACGGACCCTTGGCCGCATGCGTTCAAAGTGTCGATGTTCAATGTGTCCTGCAATTCACATTAGTTCACGCAGCTGGCTGCGTTCTTCATCGACGCACGAGCCGAGTGATCCACCGCCTAAAGTTGTGTCCAGTTCGCTTTCTTTTCCGTTTTGGCAACGGGTGGCTTTCACCGTGGCCCCGCCCCACAGAGGCCCCAGGAGAGCGGCCGACGGCGATCCCCCCCCCCCCCTCGAAGAGGCTGCTTTTTTTTTTTCTGCAAAAGAGCATGCGAAGAAAGGTAACGAGGGAAAAAAAAAAACCCAGGGGGCGGTGCCCGCACGAGGACTGGGCGCTCTTTGAACCTTCGCCAGGAGGACGCCGGTCCGGGAACGAGAGCTCCCGGGGGCGCCTGAGGCCTCTCCTGCTTCCCCTGCCGAACCTGCCGACAGCCGCCTCCCCGCCCCCCCACATGAGGACAGGACGGGGGCGAGAGGCGACCCGGCATCCCGGCAGACCAGGTACCCCAAAGTCACACTTTTCGGGGAGGCGGGCCGACCGCACGAGGCAAACGCCGGCCGCCTTGAGGACGGTACCTCCCTCACCACGGTTCGGCGCGAGCCGTGGCCTTCTCTCCGGTCTCTCTCTCTCTCTCTCTCCCCACCAAGCGCGGTGACATGAGCGTCTCATCTGCTGTACTGCGCACGCACAGTAAGCAGCTGGGTAACCGGTAATGATCCTTCCGCAGGTTCACCTACGAAACCTTGTTACGACTTTTACTTCCTCTAAACGATCAAGTTCGAGCGTCTTCTCGGAACAGCGGCGCCGCCCGGTGAAGGGCGGGCCGAGTCCAATCCGAGGCCCTCACTAAACCGTTCAATCGGTAGTAGCGACGGGCGGTGTGTACAAAGGGCAGGGACGTAATCAACGCGAGCTTATGACTCGCGCTTACTGGGAATTCCTCGTTCATGGGGAACAATTTCAAGCCCCAATCCCTATCACGAAGGAGATTCAACGGGTTTCCCAACCCTTTCGGGCCAGGGAGAAAGCCACGCTGATTCCTTCAGTGTAGCGCGCGTGCGGCCCCGGACATCTAAGGGCATCACAGACCTGTTTTATTGCTCAATCTCGTGTGGCTAAACGCCACTTGTCCCTCTAAGAAGTTAGCGCCGACGCATGAAGGATCGGCGAACTATTTAGTAGGCTAGAGTCTCGTTCGTTATCGGAATTAACCAGACAAATCGCTCCACCAACTAAGAACGGCCATGCACCACCACCCACCGAATCAAGAAAGAGCTATCAATCTGTCATCCTTACAGTGTCCGGACCGGGTGAGTTTTTCCCGTGTTGAGTCAAATTAAGCCGCAGGCTCCACTCCTGGTGGTGCCCTTCCGTCAATTCCTTTAAGTTTCAGCTTTGCAACCATACTTCCCCCGGAACCCGAAAACTTTGGTTTCCCGGAAGCTGCCCGCAGAGTCGATGAAGCACCAGCGAATCGCTAGTTGGCATCGTTTATGGTCAGAACTACGACGGTATCTGATCGTCTTCGAACCTCTGACTTTCGTTCTTGACTAATGAAAACATGCTTGGCAAATGCTTTCGCAGTTGTTCGTCTTGCGATGATCCAAGAATTTCACCTCTAACACCGCAATACGGATGCCCCGTCGTCTGTCCCTCTTAATCATTACCTCGTGTTCCGAAAACCAGCAAAATAGAACCGAGGTCCTATTCCATTATTCCATGCACCATTATTCAGGCGACCTGCCTGCTTTGAACACTCTAATTTCTTCAAAGTAAACGTTCCGGCCACCCAAAACGCTCAATGAAGAGCACCATGGGCTGAACAACCGGGAAGCGTAGGATGGGAATCAATACACACAGTGACCGCCGCGAGGCGGACCGTGCGCCCATGCCTGAGATCCAACTACGAGCTTTTTAATCGCAACAACTTTAGTATACGCTATTGGAGCTGGAATTACCGCGGCTGCTGGCACCAGACTTGCCCTCCAATAGATCCTCGTTAAAGGGTTTAAAGTGTACTCATTCCAATTACGGAGCCTCAAAAGAGTTCCGTATTGTATTTTTTTTCGTCACTACCTCCCCGTGCCAGGAGTGGTAAGTGCGCGCGCCTGCTGCCTTCCTTGGATGTGGTAGCCGTTTCTCATGCTCCCTCTCCGGAATCGAACCCTGATTCCCCGCTACCCGTTGCTAACATGGTAGGCAGATCACGTACCATCGTCATTTGATAGGGCAGACATTTGAAAGATGCGTCGCCGGCTCGGGGCCATGCGATCGGCAAAAAGTTATCCAGAGTCACCAAAGGACGGGCAGAACCCGACTGGTTTTGAACTAATAAAAGCGCTCTTTCCCCGGGGGGGTCGGAGCTGGTCGGCATGTATTAGCTCTAGAATTACCACAGTTATCCAAGTAGATTTGGATCATCTAAGGAACCTCGACTGATTTAATGAGCCATTCGCGGTTTTCCGTACGAGGGTGTGAACTTAGACATGCATGGCTTAATCTTTGAGACAAGCATATATGACTACTGCAGGATCAACCAGAATGCAACCCGTGTTCTGCGTGTCCTCCTCCTCCTGATCCCTTGTCGGACAGAAGAACCAGCACAGCGGCCGATGCAGGCTTGCCGGTGGGACCGCTCTCACAGATGATGAGTCCGTGGGCGATCCGCGTTAGCGAGCCGGCGCAAGCAGCGCGCGGAGTCGGTCTTCACCAGAGACTGCGGTGGCGGCGGACAACAGATTCAGGGCCCAATCGCAAGCGAGAATCCTTCTTCGGTCCGACCGACGCCAGCCCCCGAGACAGCAGCAGCAAACTCGGGGAGGGCCGGTCTAGCAGGGGAGGGGGAGAACGGAGCCTGTCCCCGAACGCCTCGCCTCGCCTGCTCGTTACCACGTGCCGGACCACGACCCGATGGGACGGGCGCGTCCTTCGCGAGATGAACCAGGCGTTACTCTTTCTGAGGCCGAAGGGGAGGGAGCCTCCTGTCCCACGCACCTAGGGCCCTCGTTCCGGGTTGGAGAGAACCGG
>JADBJO010025784.1:0-2500 GCA_016801955.1 Conus betulinus
CACACCCACCCCCCCACCCACCCCCCCCCCCCCCCCACCCCCCGCCCCCCCCCCCCCCCCCCCCCCCCAACTTGCCTAAAGAGCCCGCATTGGAGCTGGACAGAGAAGAAGAAGACGACGACGAGAGGAGGAGAGAGGACAACAAGCGAGCGTTGAAGCGACGCCGCCTTATCTAAGCGACGTCCAGTCAAAAAAAAAACAAAAAAAAAAAAACAAAAAACAAAAACACTGTGCACTGAGCTCCAAATGAACAATCACCCTGAAAGACTCCTCGGGCGCCGCCACCGTCTCCAGCTCTCCCAACGGCCAGCGATATATATAAAACTGTTCTAACGTTAACGAGCCGCAGCAATCTGAAGGAACAAGTGATTCTACAATGCCGTCTGCACGACAACCACCGTCCACACCACCACCAACCACCACCACACAGCAACATAAAATGCAAACAAACTGTCATCAGTTTTCGACCTTGCTGCCCGAGAATTTTAACTCGGGTTACATTTATTGTACCTGATTTATTTATTATTATTATCCATTCAATATTTTATTTGTATTCATTTTTTATACATTTCTTGATGTTTCTTTCATGACTTATTTATTTTATTTACTTATCTATTCATTTCGTTAATTTTTTTAAAAATTTTTCATTTTATTTTATTTTATTATTTATTTATTTGGGGGTGGAAGTTCAAAACAATGTAACACCGGTCACACTCCTCCAGACTGCCGCTTTCTCCAGGTTTCAGCCAAGCTCAACGGAACACCCAGGCGGTTTGCTAGGTGACGAGTGACGTCGTCTCTTCGGTGATAACTCTCAGCAGCGGTGTCCGTCACGTAGCGCGTCACTGACTGATCTCTGACGTCATCCCGCTCTGCGTTTTTGGACAGCAGACACCTTGTCGCCTGACGTCACAGCTCTGTCATTCCTTTTGGTGGTGGTGGTGAGGGGGGTGGGTGGGGGAGTGGGGGGGGGGGTGTCATTTCTGGTTTCGGTTTTGCTTTCTTTTGTTTTCAAGGGCCTGTCAGTCAATATTTGTCTTTCATTTTGCTGCTTCAATACACACGAGAAAAAAAAAAAAAGAAAAAAAAAGAAAAGAAAACTGCACTGAAGAATGGTGGTGGCATATCCTTCCTCCCTCCGCCCCCCTCCCCCCCCCCCCCCCCCCCCCCACGAATGTAATACTTTATTACATTTGTTTTCGTTCTTTATGCTCGAAAAATGTCATGCTTGTTAACATTTTTTTTTCTTCTGAGAATGACGTACAAAAACAACACACACAGGGTACCATTTTAAGAACAAGTGGATAATGACTGTGACACTCGTCACGTTGTTTACAGTTTTTTCGTGTACATCCCCCACACCTCTCGTTGTTTACATTTTTTTTTTTTCGGGAATTGACCGTACAAAACCACAACAACGGGTACCACCCCCCCCCCCCAATGGTTGTGCCATCCCCCCCCCCCCACTCCGCTCGCCCCCCCCCACCCCGTTGTTACAGTTTTTTTACCATTTCACTCGCTGTTTATCTGAGAATGACGTACAGAACACGTACAACAACAACAACAGGGTACCAATTGAAGTGGATAATGGCTTGTGGCAATCGTAAACGTTGTTACAGTTTTACGTGGAGCCAGCTCTCTCGCTGTACATTTTTTTCTTCTAAGAAGGACGTAGTATAAAACAACAACACAACAAACATGGGACCATTTTCAAGTGGGATAATAATGGACTGTCACAATCATAACGTTGTTACAGTTTGTCGTGGAGCCAGCTCTCTCGCTGTTACATTTTTTTTTTCCTAAGAATGACGTATACAACAACAACAAAACAACAATTAATTATTCACAACAACAGGGTACCATTTGAAGTGGACTAATAATGACTGAGACAATCATAACGTTGTTACAGGTTGTCGTGGAGCCAGCTCTCTCGCGCTTACTTTTGTTTTTTTTTTTTTTTGCGGGGGGGGGGGGGGGGGTTGGTGGTGGTGGTGGGTGAGAATGACGTACAAAACCACCACCACCACCAAAAGGGTACCATTTGAAGTGGAGAACGACTGCGACACTCGTAACGTCGTTAGAGTTGTTCGTGGAGCCAGCTAGCTCTCTCGTTGTTACATTTTTATGCGGTGTCAGGCCACACGGGGGCACCGTGTGCAAGGCGCACGTGCTCAGGTCACGTGCTCTGCCCAGGTCTGTACCAGTGGCCTCCATCTCTCCCCACCCTCCCCCTGTCCAATCAACCAATCCTTCACCTCTCGAACTCCTCTCCTCCCCAACTCTCCTCTCTCACATACACACAACACACATACAAGATGTAGAGGGTATAAGATTACATCATGTCTAAGATCTCTAAGTCAAGGTCGTTTTATTACCAAGCTCACATCGAAGCAGCTTGAAATTTCAACCCAACACAGAATTTTTATTCTGTGTCTGTCTGTCTGTCTGGTCTCTCTCGGTCTCCCCCCCCCCCCCCCCCCTCCCTCTCCTCTCTCTCTCT
>JADBJO010025784.1:15000-23336 GCA_016801955.1 Conus betulinus
AATCTCAGTATCTCAGGATTCTGCGGTATAAATTTCTTCAAATCCCGAGTCAGACTCCTCTCCCCCCCCCCCCCCCCTCCCTCCCTCCCCACCCCACCCCCCATTCCACTCAGACAGACAGACGCACGCGTTCATTACATCGTTCGGTCGTAAACTCGGGAAATCCGGCGGGAAATCTTATCTACGTTTCCTCGTTTCCTCCCTCCCCCCCCCCCCCCATCCCCCCCTCCCCCCTTCTTTCTCTAGTCGTCTTATCATCACCCTCGCATCAACCCCGCTGGTTCAGGGAGGAATCGTGGCCTGTGTCGTGAATTCCAAGCCAGGCAGGTCATGACCGGTGCTGCCTGATAAGGTCCGGCCCGCAGTACAGGTAGCCAGCCACCACAGCCAGGAAAGACAACCACCCAACCCCCTCGCTCGTCAGTATAAAGGGACATAATCATGACGACGGCTAAAAGTCCTTAGTCTGACACAGAATTCCTTTGTCCTTCTCCGGCTCCGAGAGAGAGATTTGGGAGACAGGTCCAGCCGATGCTTTTTATTTTTATTATTATTATTTTTTTTTTAAAAGCATTTTGGGCAAGTCCAACTAATTCTTGAGAGCGTTTTGCAGACAGGTATATTGGTCCAACCTATGCTCGAGAGAAAATTGGAGACAGGTCCAGCCGATGCTTTTTTTTTTTTTTTTTTTTTTTTTTTTTTTTTTTTTTTTTTTTTTAAAGCATTCTGGGCAGGTCAACCAGTTCTTGAGAGTGTTTGGCACACAGGTCCAACCAGTGCTTAAGCCAGACTGGCTAAACTCGTCAAAACCCAAAAACCTTTGTTACGTGTGCAGGCGCTCTTCCCAGGCCCTCTAACACTGCCACCAGTTCCAGCACTTCTGAGCCTGCACCTGAAGCTGCGAGGCGTTCCCCTCTCTTCGGCTCTTTCGTCATCCAATCGCCTCATTTCACCTGGACCCGTCGGGATGGAGTCGACCACGTCCCACAGCCAATCAGCGACCAACTACCCGTCACGTGACTGTCTGTCTGGCCAATCAAGGGACTGGGACTTGGCAGGCGGCGGGCGATTGGTGAAGCGGCCTCTTCGATAAAGGCTCAGGGGCCCCCGTGTTCAGAGATCAAAGCCCGCGTCGCCGATAACGTGGATGAGCGGCGGAGGATGTCACAAGCGGACGGCCTGGGTCACTGAGAGTCTACCGAGTTTGCCTGCGTGGCTTGTTCACGGCAGATAGGAGTTTCAAACCTCGCTTTTCGAGACATTTTTCCCATTACTGATCGGGGTCAGGGACGCCCTGGCGGTGTCAGTTTTTGCTGTTGTTGTTGTTGCTGTTGTTGTTGTTGTTGTTGTGTGCGTTTCGTTACATAGTCTGTATTTTCAATGTGTTTACCTCGATAGACACTGGAAAAAAAAAAATCATATCTTTCCTCTATAATTAAAAGAAAGACAACACATACATACATAAAAAAAACACAAATGATAGCTAATGATTTGAATAAATGTAATCAACAGGTAAGCCACGTTTCTCCAATTTATTCATACCTTATACAACTGACGTCTTGAGGCTGCAGTGTGTTGTTGTTGTGGGATGCATTTGAGACCAATTCACAGCAAAGTTTCCAAACGGCATGACATTCACGTAAATCCATCACAGTGTATCGATCCCAGTTTATCAATATAGATAACTGGTAGTACGGGCACGTGCAACACACACACACACACACACACACACACACACACACACACACACACACACACAGATAAGGAGGAGGAGGGGGAGGAAGTTGAGGTGGCGAAACAAGAAAGGAGAAAAACAGGACAAGGAGGAGGAAGGTCAGAAGAAGAAGAAGAAGAAGAAGAAGAAGAAGAAGAAAAAGAAGAAGCTAAAGCTAAAGACGGAGAAGACGAAAAGCAGGAAGAGGAGAAGTACCATGAGGAAGGAGGCCAAACGCCGAAGCATGAAGACCTCTCTCTCTGTGCTCCTTTTCATCTTCAAGCAGGCACACGGACACCTCACTCCAGCCAAACCAGGACCAGACTCTGCCCCCCATCACATCAGTGGCCACCACCACCCTTACCTCCGCTCCTCCAAGACTATCATACCAGCTGCATCAGCAAGTCACTTATTAAACAATTACCTGCCCCTTTTGGAGGGAGAGCGGCGGGGAGAGGTAAGGGGCCTACTCTACATGTTAAAGGGACAGAAAGTTAGTTCAGTCACCGTCGTGTGATCTACCCTTCCCCAACATCTCTCTTTCTCTCATCCACAACGCGCACGCGCGCGTGTGTGTGCGTGTGTGTGTGTGTATGTATGTGTGTGTGTATGTGCGTGTGTATGTGCGTGCGTGCGTGCGTGCGTGTGTGTGTGTGTGTGTGCGCGCGCGCGCGCGCGTGCGTGTGTGTGCGCACGCACCAAGATGTACAATATCAGCTGTTTGCAAACGTAATTAAATTGTACGGTATCAGACCGCAGATGTTTCTCCTTTTTTTTTTTTCCTCCCGGGGATGGGGTGGGGGTGAGGGAGGTGAAAAGGGAGGGGAGGGGAGGGGAGGGGAAGGGGGCAGTGTCAGCTATCAGTAAAGCAACTGACCTGTACAGTATCACACAACGGAGATCTTTCTCCAGGGAGAGAAAGAGAGAGAGAGAGAGAGAGAGAGAGAGAGAGAGAGAGAGAGAGAGAGAGGAGAGAGAGAGGGGAGAGAGGGGGGGGGGGGAGAGAGGGGGGCCAAGCGGGCGAGACTTCCAGTACACCCAACGCACTAAAAAAAATGATAACGACCGACTGTGACCGCTTCCGTCTGGATCAAATGTCAACCGACATCTGATTGGTACACGTCATCCGTCTCCCTCCCCCCACCCCCTACATTTTTTTTTTCTACACTCGGCGTCACTAGTGTGCACTCGCCCTACCCCCCCCCCCCCCCCCTTCCTCCCTCCCCTCCTTCAGCCATTCCCACGCAGGGTAGGGACAACAACAACCTCAATGTTGCCAGGAATATCACCACGAAGCACCCATCCGGGCAGACCAAGGCAAACCGGCAGAACCAACACGGAGAGCGCCGACGATGTGATTTCCAAAGCCGTGTACGGGTGTAGCTGAGCATGGTGGAAGCGTACCTGAAGTATCAATAACCGCTTCCCCCCTAGCAAATTCCCCTCGCAAATGCCCCGCTGTTTTCTCTCCTCTCTCTCTCTCTCTCTCTCTCTCTTCTTCCTTTTTTTCAATTCCCCTCACATGGTATTCTTTGAAACCACGGACAATTATTACTTAGTTACCCTCCACAGGACGAAGCGGCCGAGGCAAAGGACCAACGGCAGAAGAACGAGTCGAGGAGAAGGAAGAGAATATTCAGAAGAAGGAGAAAAAAAGAAGAAGAAGAAAAAGGAGGAGGAGGAGGAGGAGGAGAAGGGGGAGAAGAAGGAGGAGGAGGAGGAGGAGCAGGTTGGGGAGGAGGAGGAGGAGGAGAAGAAGAAGAAGAAGAAGAAGAATAAGAGAAGAAGAACAACAACAACAACAACAACAACGACGAAACGAAAAGTTAGAAAAAAAAAAAGTACACAAATGACAACGATCACGACGACTACAACGAAAGAACATGAAGAAGAAGCAACTCCACATCCCAAATTCAGTGTGCTGCCCCTGCCCCAGCCCCATCCTGTGTCTGACAAAATGTTTATTTGATGAGCTTGGCACAACTAGGCAGAACCCGAACAATGGACATGTAAAAAATGCGCGCACCCACAAACGACGCGAGTGAGCGAGCGAGCGAGAGAGAGAGAGAGAGAGAGAGAGAGAGAGAGAGAGAGGGGGGGGGGGGGGGGGGGACAGAGAATTTGATGCAAATAGAGACAATGTACTAACGTCTTCACAAAATAAGCCTCGTGCCATCCTTCCTTCTCCTTCCATGTCTTTTACACACACACACACACACACACAGATAAGGGGGGGGTGGTGGGGGGGGAGGGGGCGGGAGTGGGAACGCGCACGAAATACCTCAGCAAAAGACAGCTGAAAACAAATAAACAGAACAATGAAAAAGGGGGGGGGGGGGGGGGTGGGGGGGGGGGGGGGGGGGGGGGGGTGGGGGGGGGGGGGGGGGGGGGGGGAAGATTTATAAACTAAACAAGCGTATACATGAAAAGAGCAACAAACAACAATACATGCCATGCAAAATTCTCGTAAACTGTCGTCTACTACAGCTCAAAGCAGGGGGAGAGTGGACAATGCGGAAAAAAACAAAACAAAGACGAGCAAAGGAAAGAAGAAGGAAGAAGTAACGAATGGGGGAGGGGGAGGGGGGGGGGGGAGAGAGAGAACATCACCGCCACGCAAAACTTCCATAAACGATATCCGCTGACGAAGGAAGGAGGGTGAGATAGGTGTGTGTAGTTCAGTTCTATTTCATTTTCGTTTACAGCGGCCCCTCTCACTCTCTTACGCCATTTCGTAGTCCCCCCCCCCCCCCCCCCCACTCCCCCTCCCCCTCTTCCTTATCTGTTGCACAGTCACAAACAGAGAGAGAGAGAGAGGAGAGAGAGAGAGAGAGAGAGAGAGTGGGGGGAAGGGGGGGATAAGGTGAAGGTGACAAAAGTTTTACAATACCAACTTACTCAGCAAAACTGGTGCCAATAAAACATCAAGCAAAAACTAACTGCGCGCGCATGCGCACACATAAAGCCTCCCCCCCCCCACCCCCCCCACACACACACACTCTCTCTCTCCGTCTCCCTCTCTCTCTTTCTCTCTCTACACACACACACAGGCCAGAGAGAGAGAGAGGAGAGAGAGAGGGAGAGAGAGAGAGAGAGAGAGAGCGAGGCTGGGAGGCAAGCAGAGACAGACAGACAGACTTCACTAGTTCACTAGCAATCGTTACTCGTTCTTTCATTTCGGTCGTACTCTTCTGTTGTCGACATCGTCGTCGTCGTCGTCGTCGTCATCATCATCAGAATCATCAGCAGTGAAAGCAATGGCATTTTCTGCAGCTGATTGTATTCCACTCGGGCACCCAGCCAGTCACAATGTGGCGATAGCACTGCGTGCATTATTCAACAGCTATCTCTCTCTCTCTCTCTCTCTTTTTTTTCACGACGGAGAATGGTGTCATGTTATTTATTGTACCACAGGAAAAGGTCCATGCGCGTGTTTACCATGACATTTCGTAATGTCGTATGGTGCGCGCGGGCGCGCGCGCGCGTGTGTGTGTGTGTGTGTGTGCGTGTGGTGTGTGTGTGTGTGTGTGTGTGTGTGTTGTGTGTGTGTGTGGTGTGTTTGCTGGCAAACACGCACTTTTTTCTACTTTCAATGGTATGAAAATAGATAACAGAATATTTGTAAAGAGGAAGGAAGGTATAGATAGCAAGCGCGGAGGAGGAGAGAGGAGTAGAGAGAGAGAGACGAGAGGTGAGAGAGAGAGAAAGAGTGAGAAGAGAAAGAGAGAGAGAGACAGACAGACAAGGGAGGGGGGGAAGCAGGAGAGAGAGAAGAGAGAGGAGAGAGAGAGAGGGAGAGAGAGAGAGAGAGATCGAGAGAGAGAGAGAAGGGGAGAACGGGGGCATACAGGAGTGGTGAGGGTGCCGCGTGCGCGTACCGCATGAGCGAGAGAAAAGTGTTTATGCTGACTATTTGGAAAATATGATTAATTATGCCAGCAGCACGAAGCATCACTTTGGACAATATTCGCCCAGCTCCCAAGGCGAAACGGCACCAGTTGCAGAATCTGGGGTGGTGGCTGGCTTCCGTGTGTGTGTGTGTGTATATAACGCGATGGTTTTGGGCCGCCTCCGTCGTCCTGAACTGGACCACCGCTCCGACAGGGCGATTAAAATGTATTATATCAAGAAACTCTCCTCTCTCTATCTCTCTATCTACACCACATCAACCACAACAGCAACACAACACACACACACACCAACAACCAAACAGCCGCGCAGCAAGGATTGTGTCGCAGTCCCTCCTTAAAATAAAAAACAACGGATGACAAAAATTCCTTCTTCCTCTTCTTCCACTGTCTTGTCTCCTCCTCGGTGTCCCTCTTCTCGGGCCGTCTTCATCCCCCACGCATGTCATCTCTCTCTCCCTTCTTCCTCCTCCCCATTCCCTCCGCTCTCTCTCCTCTCACTCCACAACAACTCACCACAACATTGCACCACAATATGCATCACACACAACAAGCGTGCGAAAAATTTTCTTTTTCCTGATAAACTAAACGACCACAAAAACAACAACAACAAACAACAACACAAATACAACACCAACAACAAACTACTACAAAACCAACCGTCTGTAATCTCATTTCTGTAAGACATCAAAACCAACCCCCTTCAGTCACGCTGTGCGAGGTGTTTCATGGAACCAACAACCCAAAACAGTACAGCAGCACACGTCCATCCTTTGCTTTCATCATATTTTTCCTTTCTCCCCCCCCCACCCCCCCCCCCCCCCCACTCCCCCCCCCCCCCACCCCCCCCCCCACCCCCCACCTCTCAAATTGAGCGTAAAACGGAGCGCGGCAACTTCATAAAGCTAAAGACTTAAACGGTGGCGGATGCTTCCGGGCGCACTTAGCCTCGTCACCGTGAATGTCAAGTTCACTTCGTGGAAGGCATCTCGATTTGGCCTCAAAAAACAACAAACAACAACAAAAAGACCCCAAAACCAACGAAACCAACAGAACAGAAACGCAACGAAACGAAACGTAAACGAGAGAAACGTAAACTCCTCGCATGCCGACCGCTACCACTACGGGGTCCATTTTAACAGGTCGATAACCGCGCTTTGGGCTACGACGGAAAGACCTCGCTGATGAAATTGCTCCGTCCAATTGTTTTGTCTCAAATACTCTAACTACCGTTTCCCCCCTCCCCCAACCCCCTCCCTCCCGCCCCCTGCGCGCCCTCCCCACGCCCAGCCCTGCCCCTCCATATTACGATTATATTCGTACATCTGTTTCGATTCTTTTGTGAAAAGTAACGCGCGTCATGTTCGATTTGTCGGGGCGAGCTAAAAATACTCTCTACTCCCCCCCCCCCCCCCCCTCGACTCCCCCCCCCCCCCCCCCCCCCCCCCCCCCCCTCCCCCCCCCCCCCCCCCCCCACCCCCACCCCCCCCCCCCCCCCGCCCCCCCACCTTCCCCCCTCGTGAATTGCCCATGTTTTCAGTCATGTCGAAGTGTTTTCGATTTCCGCGTTTGCATCCTCGAACAATCATTCATGTCAGCTTCTGCTTCGACCTATGTATACAATGGTTTTTTGGGGGTGAGAGAGACGGTGACGGTAGTGTTAGTGGCGGGGTGGGCGTGGGGGGTGCTGAGGGGTTTGCGTGCTGTTGAAGGTAGGTTTGGATTCGTCTGTTTCATGGAAAGGGAACTAAAGATGCTTGAAGAGAAAGAAGTGGACGTTAGTTTTAGAGCACTTGTTCAGGGACAGATACGTTCGTGTTTAGCACTTGCTTCAGATACGTTCGTTTACGCACTATTATTGCTGACATTCGTCTGTGGTTTAAGGGGCCACACCTATGGCACTTTGTTGAAGTTCCGTTCGTTAGGCACTTGTTGAATCGGGTTTTCGTTTTAGCCCTTGCCCCCCCCTGAGATTGTTCGTTTTAAGGGCAGCACTGGCTTTGAGATAATGTTCTGGTTTTTCGTTTAGGAGTTAGGCACTTCTCTGAACGTTCATTAAGCCTGACTTTCTTCGGATAAGACAGACGCAATTCGTATAGACAGAAAGAACCAGAATCTCTCTCTCTCTCGTCGAACGTTCCTCTCTCCCTCGCTCCTCTCTCTCCCCATCCCCCCTCCCTCTCCTCCCGCTCCCTCTCTCTCTCTCGCCATCTCTCCTCATACAGAACGTTCTCACTCTCTCGCACTCGCTCTCTCCTCTCCAGAAATGCACTACCAACCTCCTCCTCTTTTCTCCTCTCTCAGTAGAAAAAAACCCCACCCTTTCTTCTTTTCTTCCTTTCTCCCTTTTCCTCATGCTTTTACAGATAGAACGACCGGCCATCGTCCGAACGCTCTCCCCTCTCCTCTCGCTCCTCTCTCTCTCCTCCCCGGTCGTCCTCTCTCCTCGTCCTCTCTCCTAAAAAACCATCCTTGTTCCTTTTCTGATTTCTTTTTTCTCTTACAGATAGACCGGGTGGGCGCGCCCCACTCGTCTCTCTCTCCTCTCCCTCCGCCTCCGCTCCTGTCTCCTGCACACGTCGTTTGCTAACATTGCACGTGGCGAGGTTTCCCTGGCCACAGCGCCCACTGCATATAACCAAATCACTAACTCCCTGTACCAAGAGGCCAGCAGCTCCCCCCCACCCCCCCCACCCCCCCCCCCCCCCCCCCCC
>JADBJO010025785.1:0-2500 GCA_016801955.1 Conus betulinus
TGAACTTTTAACGTGTCCGTCCCTCCGCACCGTGATCACACAACAAAAATTCTGCCACGGTCAACGTGTTTGGCGGCGGTAACACCGGGTTTTCAATCGTGCCTACTCTTACCCTCGTTCTTATACCACTGATTCTGCCATTTGTATGCCCAAAGACTGCATGTCAGGCCAATCCGATTGATGATACACACATCTGTAGCTGAGACCTCCTGGGACACATGTTTCCAGGACACAAAGAGGAACTTTACCTCTAAGGAAAACCAAAACTGACTCTGCATCTGTGAGAATGACAACTTAATTGTGACTGTCATCTTCATCCAAGATCACAGAGCTAAACCTTTCGTGAGGCCCTTATCTATCTCCTCTGTAGTGTTGCGCTATTTCTTTGAGTGATTGGGTTCTGCTGATATTGTGTCCGACTGGGATCCATTCGGGAGGATATTAATCAATCATCTAGTGATGAACTGATCCATATGCGTTGGTAAGATCACATTACGCCATGACGAGATCGTTTGTACCTGCTTTAACTCTTTGGACAGCTTTCTAAATCATACTAGCATGTTCTATACAGTCAGACACGCTCGAGACGCCTCGTTTTTCCGGACAACACATCCAAATCCTCATTTTCTATAGGAGACATAGTCAACCTTGTTGCCATGACAGAAAAGAAGATTTTTTTTCTTCAACGTTAAGATGTAAAATTGACCTGAACTGGATAGTGCCCCCACGATGGTTTGATCATTGGAATGTGTGTTTCCATCAGGTATCACTAATAGTCGCTGGTCTTCATTTTCCTCCATGCTGATCTTTATCACTTTTACTGAGCTACTCAAGGACATTAGGACATTTCTTACATAGCATAAAGGGTATTCCGTGCGGTCCGGGAGAATATCTGGCTCTGACTTTCTTTACCACTGTCTTTTACTCCACCCAGTGTTGGTAGTTTGTCACTGAACATTCTGGCGCTGCAGGCCCGCTCTAAGCCCTGGACTTCAAGTCGTGCTTCACTCTGAGAGTCGGAATATGTTTCCCTGAGATGCTGCTCAAAATTTTTGTCCTCTATGAGTATCCCTGATGTTGTTGCTCGAATTGTTTCTTGGTGAACTTGCAAGGGACTCTGAGAGCCCAATCCTGGGTTTTCAACTTTTAGCTCCTTCTCCTACCTGATGATTCTGCATCGCTGAAGGTATTGTGTTGTGCTTTCAGGTCATCCCAGAGCTTCGCTTATCCAGCCCTTTTCTTCTCCAACTTCTGATCTGGGGCAGCCTTCATCTGTTTCTTGAGATTCTTCTCTCTCTCTCTCCTGGACGTAAGTCATCTCTCGTCAGCGTCTGGAGTTTTTTAGGAGGTGTGTTCACCCTTGGTTTGTTTCACTCCATAGACGTCCGTTTGCAGTGCTGTTGAATGTTGTTCGTCTGTACTGCAGTAAGCTCGTTCCTGTCGCCGCCTCGAGCTTATGGACTATTTGTTTCATCTACTTTCTCCCATTCGTCTTTCGCACTTTCCGGTGGCAAGCTGAGACTCTGACGTTTGGCGTCAAGAGCCCGTGCGTATTCTCTGCCAGTGGAATCAGTGTGGATCTCCTTGGCATTATGGTTGGGATCCTGGCATTTTGGTTTTTGCGACGTCTTTTGTTGCAGTCTTCATACAGAATTTTTCGGCCTGTATGTCTTAATGCCGCGCTCAGTGGAGAATTTCTTTCCACACACTCTTGTGAGTTTCACTCGTTCATCACTCATAATCTGTTGTGGATTTCCAGTCGTGACTTGGTTGGCGCGATAGATCAGTCATTCTCTCCCCTTTCGGTGAATTTCAAATATTGACTTTAAAGTGGTTTGTTGTGTGTTGTTGTTGTTGCTGTTGTTGTTGTTGTTTTGCCTTGGTATGTTACGGCTAGAAGGAAGAAAACTTCAGAGTAATGGTTTTATTGCAAAACCAGCAATCGGGCATAATTTCCTTAAAATACTCATCCGAGTGAAACAAATTTATGTGGAAAATTGGACAGACTCTTTTATCCAATATTTTCTCCCTATTCTGTTGCATAATCCCAAGAATTATTGGTGATTAAAACTGATTTATCATCATGAAAAGTGACTTCGAAGAGAGGCACTTCAGAACTAATACTACCAGAAATAAAAGATAAAACACATCATGCTGTATTAAGCATGAGAATACAGTGCCTAAAATCTTGTCCCAAAGAACTCAGCAAATGCATTAACCGCCAGTGTTATGCCGTCAAAGATCGCAGTTGGCCACTCAATCGAGTTTCATCCACTTGGTGGATGCGTCACTGAAAGTGTTGTTCAAGTTTCCTGACCAACGATGCATGTGTCTGTATTGCTCGGGCCTGGTTGATACTAGGATATGCTATAAAAGCAAGCAAAGAGTGCAGCCCTGCCATACAGTTTCAGACTGGAATGGAACTTTATAGTAGTATGTACATCGTCCTCATCCTCATCAATCAGCATGAAAACAAAAATGTCAAAATTCTGTGGCCCTT
>JADBJO010025785.1:7500-10000 GCA_016801955.1 Conus betulinus
TTCACCCCAAACCTGCTGTCCCTGGAACTCCAGCTAATAGTCTATTTGGAACACTCAGGTCGTCAACACTACGACAACACCGCACCGCTATCGTCATTGTTGGTTGCTATTGTAGCAAAATAACCATCATCGTCGTCGTCGTCATCATTATCGTTTCCGACGACAGTCGTCAACCTCAACATCGCTTCTAATTCATGTCAGGGTGGCATACAGTTGATACACAGTCGCCAGTGCTCAAGACACAAGGGACACTACTGACAGACCTTCAAAGGGCGGACAATGACGAGTGTTTCGATGGTGGTGGTGGGGGGCCGACCCGTTAGGACCACTGCTGCCTCGCTCTCCAGCCATCATCCAAAGGTCTGATGCTTCTCTGTTTGTCCGTCAGCGACGTGCTGCAACACCACGCCACGCGCTAAGACAGTGTGCACTGAAAGGCATCCTCTCCTGGCTTGGTCATTGACTACGGCTATTTTTTTCATAATAATTATTTTACGACAGAGAAAGAAAGGAAGGAAGGAAGGAAGGAAGGAAGAAGAAAGGAAGGAAGAAGGAAAGAAAGAAAGGTAGGAAGGAATGAAGGAAGAAACGAAGGGAAGAAAGAAAAAGGATACAAAGAAAGAAAGGAGGAAAGAAAGAAATATAGAAAGAAAAATAATGAAACAAACAAAAGAAAAAAAAAAAAATGAACAAGGAAAATGACAGACACTTCCGTCACCTCGCAATTTTCTGTATGGAGATCATTTTGACTTCGCAAACTTTCAGTATAGAGATTATTCTGACCTCGCAGTTTACAGTATGGAGATTATTCTGGCGTTGCAATGAGCAGCAGCATTCTTGCCGTATGGAATGGGTTTGGCTTGAACGGCAGACCGCTATCAACGTCTTGCATTCATTTAGAAAATTCTCATGTCACACAAATAGTGCAAAAGGAAATTAATCAATCAAACCATGGCTCCTGTCTTTGTTTCTGTTCCTGAGCGTACTCTGTCTGGCGATGGTCAAGATGAAAGGAATGCCAGTATTCTTTGTGCTCAGTCAGTTCTTCTCTTGTGATTGCTGCGTGCATGTGTCGAGTGCAGGGACTATGCGCATGCGTGGAACCCCCCCCCCCCCCCCAAGTTTATTTCTTTATTTCTTTGTTCGTTCACCGTGTCTTGTCTTCATTTGTGCTAGGAGAAGTTGTGCCGTAAACAACAGCATTCGTTTTGAGTGTGATGCGTATAATTATCCCACCATGAGAGCAAAAGTTGTCTTCCTTGTTTGTCTTTTTTTTTTTCTTCCATTTGCCACTTCCTGCTCATTCAAGATTTCTTTTCGTTTGAACGGAACCGAGATCAACTCGGTGAATTTCTCGGGTTCTGAAAATACCATCACTGCCACCACAACCATCACCATCACCACCTCTCCACAAACAAAAAAATCAAATCGAAGAATAATGATAAGAATGTAGGGATTTAATTAGCGCTGTTCCCCACTCAAAGAGTAGACTTATCACACTTTATTATAGACACGTACAATTTCAAATTGAACAAAGGAGTTTTATGGTACAATATAGACACGACATAATACGCTGAATTCACAATAACATAAAGATACAAATCAACACAGTTAGTTATTTAAAAGCAGACAAGACAAAAACAGTAAACTCTACGAAAACCGTACGTCTTACTCACGCTCGGATGAAATAATACGTCAGTGTATGAAATCAACAGTTCCAAACGGACGTTGGACTACCTGTTATCTGACAGAAGACGCCTGCAACTCTTTTACAAAGCGCGCTCCTGTTTGCATCCCCCCCCCCTTCCCCCCTCCCCGTTTCTTTTTTCTACAAATTCTGCGCCTGGTTCACCCCACCTTCATTTTTACAAAACTTGCAACTTCTCACCTTCTCTTCCTCCCCCCCCCCCCCCCTCCCTTTCCGCTTTTATAAAATCTGCTCCTTGTTTTCCCTTCCACCATCACCCCTCTGCCCCGCTTATACAAAATCTGCTCCCCCTCCCCCCCCCCCCCCCCCCGTCTCCCTCCCCATTCCCCACCTCCCTCTGCCCTGCTTTTACAAAATCTGCTCCTTGTCTCTCTCCTCCCCCCCCCCCCCCCCCCCCCGCCAAAAAAAAAAGAAAAGAGAAAAAACGGAAAAAAAAAAACTCTGCCCCGCTTTTTACAAAATCTGCACCTTGTCTTCACTTCCCTCTATGCCCTATTTTTACAAAATCTACTTCTTGTTACCCCCCCTCCCCGCCCCCCACCCACCCCCCCCCCGCCACCCCGGCCCTCCCCCCCCCCCCCCCCCCCCCTCCAGCAGTTATCCCGCACCTTGCCTGCCTTCCCTCGCCGGTCCCACTTTAACAAAATCTGCCGCTAGATTAGAGCAGTCCGACCTCAGGTTGGACCCCCCCCCTCCCCTCCGTTACCACTTCATCCCGCCCCTGCTGAGTGTTCTGTCTGACAAAGTTCCAGATTAAAAGGTCATGCCGCTCATGAAGTCTGATGTTTCGTG
>JADBJO010025785.1:15000-23336 GCA_016801955.1 Conus betulinus
ACACAGATGATGGTAAAAGCAGTCAGCCTCTCTCTCTCTCTCTCTCTCTCTCTCTCTCTCTCTCTCTCTACCTGTTGCTCACGCAGCATTGCAGTTAGTGCAGGGGGGAAGACAGCGAGTCGAGGTGCTCTGCATATCCCACAACACACGAGTGCTGTGTCTGTTGCTACTGCACTGACGGTGCCGGCTTGCGAAATGGGCCGTCAAGTTGAGGAACTAAGTTATGGCCACCTATTGGCGTCAGTACTGGAACTTATGTGTGTGTGTGCGTGCGTGCGTGCGTGCGTGTGCGCGCGTGAGTGTGTGTGTGTGTGTGTGTGTGTGTGTGTGTGTGTGTGTGTGTGTGTGTGTGTGTGTGTGTGTGCGTGCGTGCGTGCGTGCGTGTGTGTGTGTGTGTGTGTGTGTGTGTGTGTGTGTGTGTGTGTGTGTGTGTGAGTGGCTGGACGAGGCTGGGGGCGGGTTCTGGTCTTCCTGAATACGCGACCCCCAACCTCTCATTCTGGTCTTCCTGAATCCGCGACTCCCCAACCTCTCTTTAAATGATGCAGCCCTGCTCTCGTAGTCTCTCTCTCTCTCTCTCTCTCTCTCTCTGGATTTTCTCTGCAGAGTCTGAGGCATGCTTAGCCTGGAATCTCTTACGGAAAGTGTATGTACAACAGTTCTACGATTTCACTGAATTTCTTCTGCTCTCAGACGTCGGCTGTGCAAGTCACATCGGTTACATCAGAGCATTAAACAGTTTCGAAGTAGATCTAAATCGGCCGTTACTTAATGTTCTTGGTGAATTTCATATTACTGCAAACTCCACTTCTCCTTTATCCTACAAGCCTTAAAGAAGGCAGCTGTAACACTCAATATTGCTGGTTGTAAAAATACCTTCCCAGAAATTTTGGTCAGTGAATTTGTCATTTTTACCCTCGGCAGTTTTGGCATAAGTGGCTACGAAGTGGTTCGCTGAATACCAAAGCATCACCGGATCACTGGGTCACTACGAGTCGCAAAGGCGGTACAGGCATTTTCAGACGCTGCAGTTCACAGGATTGCCGCTAATGTATTCCCATTTCCATGCGTATCGGAATTCTGTGAGTGTGTGTGTGTGAGTGTGTGTGTGTGTGTGTGTGTGTGTGTGTGTGTGTGTGTGTGTGTGTGTGTGTGTGTGTGTGTGTGTGTGTGTGTGCGCGCGCGCGCGTTGTGTGTGTGTATGTATCTGTCTGTCTGTCTGTCTGTCTGTATGCACTTACGCATTCGTGCGCGTGTGTGTGTGTGAGCAGGAGCACGCAAACTTAAGCGCGCGAGCACGCGCAAGAAACTTGAAGGCTCTTCCAGCTGTACAGTAGCGTCTTTGAATTCTTTGACCCACAGTTTAACCCACCCACACTGACCAATATCTGAACTTTCACTCCAACCACCCCCTCCAACACGAGAGATCTGTTGTCAACACTCTCATGCACAGAGCCTCTGTACTGTGTTCCACTAAGGAGGAAAAGCTGAAAGAAGAAGAACACATGAAGGCTGCCCTTTCCGCTAATGGATAGCCTGCATGGATGTGGGACAACCCTCGAATTCCCTACCCTTCTTCTACAGATACGGACAGTGTGAAAGTGGGGATCCCTTACATTAAAGGAGTTTCAGAGCGTTTAGCCAGGACCTTCCAACAACATGGATGCAAAATGTTCCACAAACCCACCAACTCCCTATGCCAGCAACTGACCCATGTCAAAGACAAAACGGGCCCCCCTCAAGCGGTGTGGTGTAGTGTACCAGGTAGGGTGTCAAGACTGTGCCAATACCTACATTGGCGAGACAGCAAAGACCACTCACCACCCGTCTACAGGAACACACTTTCTGCTATACACGAACACCTACAAGCCACAGGCCACAGTTTCAGCCCCCAAGAAAACCAAGATCTTATCCGCAGAGCCCTTCCTCACAAAAACAAAAAAGTCAAAGAAGCCATCGAAATCAAGACCAGACACCCCAGCCTGAACAGAAGTCAAGGTTTTGAACTTCTCCCCATATAGAATGATTGGTGGAGCGAAACATGCGGGTTTACTGAAATACATTCATACAAGCCCTCATGTCTGAAGGTCTGCATGACTGACTTGACAATAACTCTCTCTCTCTCTCTCTCTCTCTCTCTCTGCTTTGATATAATGTCCGTATGCATACTTTGTTCAGTGATACATTGTTGTACATACGATGTGGCCATGTGTGAGAAGAGAGATGCATGTATAAGCAATCTTTGGTCAACATTTTGTCAACAACTAGATGAAAAGGGGGAGTTAGGGGAGTGGGAGGGGAGAGATAGTGGGTGGGGAGGGAGGGAGGGAGGCAGAGGGTGGGTATTTGTACGTTGGAGGTTGGGGGTCGGTTGGGGAGAAGATGGGGGGTATTTTCTCCTTTTTTCTTTCACTATGCAAAACATTGTAAAAGGATAATAGAAACGTTTTGAAAAAAATATATTCATACAAGCCCTTATGTCTGAAGGTCTTCATGACTAAATGGACTCTCTCGCTCTCTCTCTCTCTCTCTCTCTCTCTCTCTCTCTGGACTTCAGGTGTAGCTTCGGTTTGATTGGTCACAGTAGAGCGCAACATGAGTGAGAAGAAGTGGGACACCGAGCCATTTCCTTCTGTATTTGTTTATTTTTTTGCCACATTTGTGTCCACTGTGCTGCTGCAGATCACAAGAGGCCAGAGGAGCGTTTGGGAACGGCAAGAGCTGTTGATACCAGATCTTGTCTCTATTACGGAAACTACACTGCTGTATTATCTGCGGGCTTTGTTCTACTACTTGCTTAGCTTCTTTTTCCCATTAAATTTTTAGTACCTTTCAGAGAGTCATCACGCAGTCTTTCAAAGCTCTGGACGGTTCATCTGATGCTGTCGGAGAGGCGTCATTGGCTACCGTGAAGACGACTGTTCAATTACTTTCCATCTTAATTTCTTTGGGTTTGAAACGCTCTCTGCATGAAACAACTAACTCGTCTGCTTCAGTATTTTGTGTGTGACATCCTTCTTGGCGGAAAGAAACGTTGTGTTATCGATGAAAGCTTTTAAGTTGTGTTACCGATGAAAGCTTTTAAGTTGTGTTATCGATGAAAGCTTTCAAAAGATGTATTCGGTGTCCATGTCCGAGGTGTGCTGTACCTGTAACGCTCGGGGCTGCTTTCAACATGACCTACTTTGCTGGCACTAAAAGAGAAATTGAAATGTTGTGAAAAATGAAAAATGTTTCGTGATATCTACTAACAGTCATACAGCACAGAAAGCACCATCGTGTTCTTACTTCACCACACGCAGTTACTGTCCTCTCTCGAAAACTTCGGGATTCGAGCTTAGTAATTGAAACCCTACTTCAACGTTCCATTCGCTTTCATCCATTACCACCCGACCGTAAAAAGATCCATCCCCTGTGGGTATAAACAAAAGCTATATAGTTTTAGTTTACAACATTTCTTTATCATTTTCAAAAGTCTATTCATAGAGAAGTTTGAATATTTTAAGGTCTAAATGTACTCGTTGGTTACCTAATCCAGTACTATCATTTGGTTTTATTTCAAGGTAATACAAAAATCTATTAAAAAAAAAAAAAAAAAAACCTGCTTACTAGTAATCATCTTGATGCCTTTTTATGTCTGTATGGTTGACAGCTCAGTTGTCAACGATGTCCCCTCGCGCTGGTCTCCCAACTCGTTACGCCCTCATCAGTGTAACCCTTCTGCTTCTGCCTTTCGCTTCCATCTTTTATGTAGCCCGCATCCACCCGTTTCCCCCCCCACCCCCATCCCCACCCCACCTCTCTGTTTTGCCCTCCTCCGCCTCCCTTCCCTGGCAATCCTTGCTCTGAGGTGAGTTTTTCTTTGTTTTGTTTGTTTGTTTTTTTGTTTTAGTTTGCTTTGGTTTCGTTTAAGTTCCTTTGCAGGTTTTCAAAACTGTGGTAAACAAACAAAATGTTGGGTTACAAAACGGACATTTCGGATTTGTTGAAAAAAAAAAAAGAAGTTTACTTTTCTGTCACAAAACAAAATGGCTCTTAAAATGGACATTTCAGTTTTTTTAACCTTCTCTTTAATGCTGAGAGAGAGAGAGAGAGAGAGAGAGAGAGAGAGAGAGAGAGAGAGAGAGAGAGAGTGTGTTTTTTCTCTGTGTGTGTGGTGTGTGTGTGTGTGTGTGTGTGTGTGTGTGTGTGTGTATGTGTGTGTGTGTGTGTGTGAGAGAGAGAGAGAGAGAGAGAGAGAGAGAGAGAGATTATAGTCCATGTCCAGCCTAGCTGCACGAGCCGCCAGATTTTGACCTGACCTTTGACCTGACATCTACCACCCCGCCACCCCCCCCCCCCCCCCCCCCCCCCACCCCCCCCCCCCCGCCCCCTTCACTGCCTGCCCTTGCAGCCCTGTTTGACCTTTCATTAGTCCAGGAGAGCTGAGATCCAATGGCCGGTGGTGAGCTGGGTTCCGTTTCCTCTGGATGCATCCTCTTTTCCTCTGGAGCCCCGCTTCTCTGGAAATGCTAAAGTTGACTGGAATGAAACCAATGGCACATGAAACCCTGTGAAAGACGGCACCTTGGTGGTAACATTTGTAGAGGTATGACCACGGAAAGAGACGAATAATGATAACAACGATAACAACAACAACAACATCAACAACAATAATGATAATAATAATAAGTAATAATAATAAATGATGATGATGATGATGATGATGATGATAATGATAATAATAACGACAACAATGAGGGCCATTTCTATAGTGCCCATCCCGACAATACAGACTACAGGGCACTTTACACGTTTGGTAAATCAGTTTCTAAAATATACGCAGGACAACAAACAAACAAACACACACACACACACACACACACACACACACACACACACACACACACACACACACACACACTCATTCACACGCACGCGCGCGCGCGCACACGCACATGCGTCAATATACTGCGTTATACAAATACTGCGTTACACATATACTGGGGAGCTATGGGGGAGCTGTGGGATAAGATCAATTAGGGACGAACGAATTTCAACAACGAAAGCCTGAAATTGTACAGTCTATACATAAACATTTGGTCATTTGGGGGAAATGAATTTTAATGACAGAAGCCTGGAACTGTTCAATCGATTCATAAATGTTTGATATTTGATATTGACTACTGGACAAACAGAAACCCCGCAGAGGCAGTGACAGAAGTAACAACAGGGACGACAAGGCAGAAGAGCTGTGAAGACTGGAATTGATCCTTCCAGTCCCTAAAAGCAATCACACACAGCTCACACAAGGACGCGTCTCTTACCCGCTTCCTTGGCTCTGTTCATTAAAACAGGATGTCAGTGAACCCGGGTGTTACAGCACAAACTGTCGTCCGGCACAAATTGTCACCGGCGACAGGATGCGCTGGACATGATGGCACGAATTTTCGCACCGGTACAAATTATCGCCGGCGACAATTTGTATCTAACCTGCCGTCGCATATTGTCGCCCCTGCGTATTTTGTTTAGTAGTCATCGTTGTTTGTTGTCCATCTGTACAGTTCATTTGTCTGGGTCTGGTTCTTTCTTGTTTTTGTTTTTTTTAACAGTATCTGAGTTCATTTCCGCAAAATATGATGATGAAAAGATAAATAAAGCTGTTAACGATGCTGATTACAGTATTATTGGTGTACTAACCTACCACTATCATGCTCTGTTTGAAGGCATATTTTATAATTATCATAGATGCCAATCAGTAACAGAAGCAGAACGGCGTACTTCGATTCTGGTGACTGGAGTTCGATTCCTACATGATACTAATATACTAAATTCAATATTTTCATTGTCGATTTTGAAGTTTGGCGCGTGCACGCGCGGTGTGTGTGTGTGTGTGTGTGTGTGTGTGTATGTGTGTGTGTGTGTGTGTGTGTGCGTGCGTGCGCGTGCGTGCGTGCGTGCTTGTGTGTGTATGTGTGTGCATGTGTGTGTGTGTGTGTGTGTGTGTGTACATGCATATGTGCCCGCTCATAATATGCCTATGTGTACTTCTGCTTACGAATGAATGTGTTTGTGTTCCGGTGGCACAGTATCCGCCTCGGGGTTTGAAACCATCCCAGTTAACCTGGTGCCTTAAAACTGAAATGCCTGCACCTGCCAGTGGCACCCATGGCTGTAATAAACAGCGGCAGCGTATTGTGTGGCACGTGGGCGCGACGGTTTTCCATGTGTGGCTTGTGATCAATCCGCCTATACTGTAAGACTATGGTTTCTGAGAACCGACAACATTTCCTGTGCCCCCGTTTCTGAATATGAATGTAAACAGCTCTGTGGATAATCGGTGAAGCAAAAAGAGCGAACTATTCAGGAAGACCATTATGGCACGCAAAAGTCCTGAAGACGGTCTATGACCGAAACGTTGTTGATATTCGTTCTGTTTTTTGTTTTTTTTTTTTTTCTATCGGAAAATCTTCGGAGAATCCTCAAAGACATTTAGCAATGGCACTTGGCCTACATTTTTAATAACTTCAAGTCCAACAATAAAGGTCGAAGCAGTGAAACGAGCAATCCACTGGCTGTCATCCACAGACCAGCTTTGACCTCAACAGCTATGTTATGAATTGTCTCCATGCAGACAAGGAGAAAAGGAAAGGAAGAAAGGTAGCATTTCACTCTTCGAAAAAAAAAAAAAAAAAAAAGGAAACACGCACAATATCACGATATTCGGCAACATGTGGCACTGTTTTTCGTTCAGAAAGTCCAAGGTACGGATGCAGAGAATTCTCTAAGGAAAAATGATCCACACACATACATACACACACACACACACACACGCACGCACACACGCGCGCGCACACACACACACACACACACACACACACACACACACACACACACACACACACACACACACACACACACACACACACACACACACGCACACGCACGCACGCACGCACGCACGCACGCACGCACACACACACACACACACACACCATTCGTTTGCACTTACACTTAGGTAATAGGATACGGCATTGCATATCTAAAGTTAACTTGAATCTCTCTCTCTCTCTCTCTCTCTCTCTCTCTCTCTCTCTCTCTCTCTGATGGGGGCCCGTTATTTATGACGACCGTTATCTATCATGTACCTCTGATATGACATCACCTTATTTATGACGTCACCTTGTCTATGACGTCACAACCGAGACCTTCTTCCCCGGGACCCTCGGGACCCTCACACAGACACCGTCACCTTATCTATGACAACCTTTATTTATGATGACCGTTATTTATGACGACCGTTATTTATGATGACCGTTATTTATGACGACCGATATCTAAGACGACCGTTATCTATGACGTACCCGTGATATGACATCATTTTATCCTTGAAAAAATCCGAGACCTCCAAGCCCCTCACACACCGAGACCCTCCAAGACCTTTAAATGAGGCCCAGATAACAACATACTGTACTACTCACGTTTGCCTACCAATTTTCGTGAAAAGAAACCGTGATTCTCTCTCTCTCTCTCTCTCTCTCTCTCTCTCTCTCTCTCTCTCTCTCTCTCTCTCTCTCTCTCTCTCTGTGTGTGTGTGTGTGTGTGTGTGTGTGTGTGTGTGTGTGTGTGTGTGTGTGTGTGTGTGTGTGTGGTGTGTGCGCGCGCGCGCGCGCGCGCGTGTGTGTGTGTTGTAGTTGTTAATCTGTTTAACGTCTATTCACTAAAGTGGTATTAGACGGTGGGAAAAGCTGGGGGAGAAGGGAGGGGATAGGAAAAGTGGGAAGGAGTTGATTGCATCTAAACGTTTTTGATATGAACGTGCGTGTGTTTGTCGGCATTTGCATGAGAGTGTACTAGTGTTTACAATATGATTATTGCATAGGCAAAATGAGTGAAAATGTTGGATAATTATCAAACAATGAGTATCAAAGCTATGAACATATGAAAATCAAAGAGAATCTACCAAATATGAAATAACAATAACACAGTAATCCTTTAAACGTCGAATTAACAAGTTAAACACAAAGAGCACATGTAAACGCGCCCCGTGCACGCGCACGTGCGCGAGTGTGTGTGGTGTGTGTGTGTGTGTGTGTGTGTGTGTGTGGTGTGTTTGTGTGTGTGTGTGTGTGTGTGCGCGTGCGTGCATGCGTGCCTGCGTGCCTGCGTGTGTGTGTGTGTGTGTGTGTGTGTTTTTTGTGATTCTCTCTCTCTCCTCTCTCTCTCTCTCTCTCCCCTCTCTCTCTCTCTCTCCTCTCCTGTGTCCGTCTCTCCGTGTGTGTGTGTGTGTGTGTGTGTGTGTGTGTGTGTGTGTGTGTGTGTGTGTGTGTGTGTCGTGCGCGCGCGCGTGCGCGAGA
>JADBJO010025786.1:0-5000 GCA_016801955.1 Conus betulinus
TTCTGCCTTCAGATCATATTTTTCAGTTCTCCACGTAAAAATGGTTCAAAGAATTGTTTGCATACGCCATGAAAAATTGAGGATTAAAGATAAGTTACGTCACTGCGCACTAATAAGATTTTTTTTTCCCATTCCTTGAAAGTCGCAAGTGTATTGCCGTTTTCAGGCATGAAATATTTTGAATAAATCTTTATCTTTCAAAATATTATAGATTATCGACCATGTTTTATACAGTGTAATCGGTCTTTTCTTGTTAGTCCCTCCTACGCACCACACGCCCTATCCTGTTCCTCTACCTTTTGTTTTTGCCTTTTCGTTGGTTGTTGTTCTTGTTCTTGCTGTTCGTGTCGATCTTGGTGTTGCTGTTTACTGTTTGCTCAGTACATATTTATTCATCAACCGACTATGTATCTTTTTTTCAAACCCAATGTATCGACGTAGATGAACAGAACAGAAACGACTAACCAACAATTCCGATATCGTTCTGCTAATGTTTTGCTTCTTTCTTTTTTTTTTCCTTTCATTTGATGTTTGGTGAATATCTTGATTTATCTATTCATATTTCTAAAATTTTCATTGGTTCATTCTCTTCCTCGGCAGTTCATTTTTTCTTTCTTTTTTTTTCTTCTTCTTTTTTCTTTTTCTTTTTTTTTTTTTTTTTTCTTTTTCCCTATCATTTAAGTATTCACTAGGTTGTTCATGCAACCACTCATTCAGTAAGTTGGTCTGTCACTCTTTACATTTTTTTCTGTCTTCTTTCCTTTTCTTCCTTCTTTCCTTCCATCCATCCGGCTTCAAACTGAAAATTGAAACTCTTGAAATTTGTCCGTCTATCCGATAGTCAACTGGTCATTTAGTCACCCACTTACTCACTCACTCAGTCACTTACTAATACGTTTATTTCGGAATTTTTCTGATCTGTTTTTATGACTTATTAAAGGGAAAGAAAAGAAAAGAGGGGGGAGAAAGAAAGAAAGAAAGAAAGAACGGAATGAAGAAATGAAGAGAGAGAGAGAGAGAGAGAGAGAGAGAGAGAGAGAGAGAGAGAGAGAGAGAGAGAGAGAGAGAGAGAGAGAGAGAGAGAGCCGAATGAAGCGGAAGAAACTGAAAAAGAAACAACAAAAGAACCAAAGCAAACTACAAACACCGGCCAATCAAGTAAATGATTTACAGGGAAAAAGTCATATCAACGATCGCCCAACCAGTCGATCAAACTGATGTGCTGACCAAGTCGTCTTACTTTAACATGGATTGTCTCCAACGAACCGTAACTACCACCACTCTTCCTAAAACTCCTCCTATACATGCCCCTCCCCCAATCCCCCTTCTGTCTGTCTGTCTGTCTCTGTCTGTCTCTCTCTCTCTCTCTCTCTCTCTCTCTCTCTCTCTCTCTCTCTCTCTCTCTCTCTCCTTCTCTTCTTCTTCTTCTCTTCTATTTGAACTCTGTATTAAGCTGTATTCGATACTTGTTGAAATCAACAAAAATAATGATCACAGATTACCTCACGAAGCCTATATGATGTTATACGACCTAGATGCAAGAGACAAAAGAAACTGGGCTTCAAATGTCCGTTGCAAATTGTATCAATGTGGATATGGATATGTTTGGTTAAAACAAGGCGTGCAAAATGACAGACCATTTCTATGTGAATTTAAAGACAGACTGATTGCATGCAGTTGGCAGGAATCGGACTTCATGTCAAAAATAGTGATAGATTTAATATGTATATCGGACATTTTGTTCGGCACACCATGTCAAACGTGATCTGCAAATGGATTTAGGTAAACACTTGAAGTTGACAATGATCAAATTTAGACTGGGAATTTCAGACATAGCAGAGCAGCGGTATCGTTACAGTAATATATTGTGGTGGATTTAACTTGTCCATTATGCAGAAATGGAAAAGAGGACGAACTTCATTCTCTATTATGCTGCTGCAAATCATCTAGTCTAAAAGCGCAATATATTCAGACAAAGTTTTTTGAGGATCCCTGTCAGTTTCGGTTAAGCCTGCTAATGCCATCTCAGAATGAAAGCACAGTAAGGCATTTCTGTTTATTTATTCAAGGCATTTCAGTTTAAATCAGTCATGACTTCGTGACAGAGTAGTCCATCCAGTTTTTCTTGTCTTCTTTATAATTCTTATTTTATTGTTATGTTCTCCATACTCCCCCTTCATAAGGACAATGGCCTTTACATGAAGTAAACTATCTGAGTTCTGAGTTCTTCAATACAAAGACTGGTCATCCGTGTCACTTACCGTTTGTCCAATGTAAGTATAGTAATTCCGGAGCTCTGTTAATGTGTTTGTCGGGTACCGCGCGTTCCACTGAGTGAAAACAGTAGCCAACCAACCAAACATGACTGACGATATATCATCATCATCATTATTATTATCATCTCATTATTATTATTATTATTATCATCATTATTGTTATAATCATTATTGTTGTTATCATTATGATCTTTATTATTTTTTTATATTATCATCATCATCATCATCATCATCATCATCATTATCATTATCGTTATTGTTGTTGCTGTTGTTGTTGTTATTATTGTCTTCTCTAGAAGCAGGCCACTATACCGACAGTACTACCACTACTAATAATGCGAAATTTCAAAGTAAAGGCTAGTCAATTACAGGCGAAAGTTAAAGCGTGAAAATAAATGTTAGAATGATGAGCAGCCGAACGGAAGCAAACAAACAGTACAGTAAGGAGCCTCAGCCCACTGTTTTCCTTCAGGCAGAGGCAGAACGAATAAAAACAAAAGAAGAAAGAAGGAAGAATGTTTACTTAGTAGTAGTGTGAGAATACAGATCCTATCTTCACTATTTGTTCGTTTGTTTGTTGTTTTGTTCCGCCTGAAAAACCCCTATCAGGCCAAGACACTTTACTACACAAATGTTTGTTGCGTCTTTTTGGCGGCTCAGTATTTCAACATTTATCTTCATGTTTTATCTCTCTGTCTGCTGTCACTATGCTTTAAAACGTACGTACGTCCAGCCCAGTGAATTGTTGCACGGCACTGTGTCGCTCATTTCAACATTTAACTTCAAGTTTTGATATCCGCCTTTAAGTATTATACTTTAAAACTGACTACGGGTCAAATTGACTGCTGCATGATGTTGCGTCGTTTCGAGTCCTACAAAACAAAGTAACTTCCTTCTCATTCTTTTGGGATCTTGAGGCATAGGTTGTTTTCACACTAGTGATGATGGATTAAGTAACAATACAAACCCGTTTTTAAAGCTCTTCATACAGAGACGGAGAGAGAAAGAGGGACATAGACGACCAGATAAAGAGACAGATAGACAGAAAGAGAAGCAGAGAGAGAGAGAGAGAGAGAGGGAGGAGGGACAGGGACACTCACGCCTCATAATCAGTGTGATCGATGACGAAGATGGTCTCGATGACGTGTTGGTCGACCGAACTCTGACGTTTGGCTCTTACCACCGGCTTTCCATTGGCCCGTGCTGTGTAACATCAACCAGCCAGCCAATTAGTCAATCAATCTGCCAACCAACCGATCCATCAAACCAACCTAACCAGTCAATCAGTCAATCTATCCATCAAATCAACCTAAAAAAAAACAATTAATCGATCCATCAAATCAACCTAACAAATCAGTCAATCAATCGATCCATCAAATCAACCTAACCAATCAATCAAACAATCAGTCGACTAGTCAACTAACCCATAATTTTGGAAAAAAAGCGAGTTATGTTGATAAGGGACGTCACTCTTGCACCTTCACCATCACTTCCTCCTGCAGAGACGACCGCCCAGCGGTCCTAACGATTTCATCACCACGACCTCCCTTGGATGAACTCGAACACCGAGTATCTACGAAGGAAGAACATCACCCAGGCTCCTGCCTGATGGCACCGTCTACCCCGGGTTCCTCTCCCGACTGCTCAACACCAGTTCCGACCAAACCTGCCAGCTTTCAAGTCTTGCCAGGACAAACGATTCCATGCTGCAGCTTGCTGTGGCGACAGACTTGTCCCTGAAAGCTTACGCTGTGAGGACGTGGAGCTCAACCATTCCTTCCCGGTCCTCTTTTCCCCGCCCTTTCCACTACGCCACACACGTAGCTTTCATCGTGACACTCCCGCCCCCCACTACCCCCCTCCCTCTCCCGCCTCTTCTTCCGACTACACATTGTCGTAATTTCATTCTCCGCCCACACAGTGTCTGTGTAGTCAAGGAAATGTAGATGAGACACTTGGCAGCTCACTGTATAAAACATGACGACGAATTAGAGTTCTTCTTCATCTTTGTCATTGAGTGTGTGCAAGAAGAGCACGTTTGTGTACTTTAACCTTACTTTGTAGAGTCCACCATCGTCAGATGATACAATGACTCTCTCTCTCTCTCTCTCTCTCTCTCTCTCTCTCTCTCTCTCTCTCTCTCTCTCTCTCACACACACACACACACACACACACACACACAGAGTCTCTCTCTCTCTCTCTCTCTCTCTCTCCCTTTCTTTCATCCTTCTCTCCGAATTTTTTATCTGTTTAATGTATCCTCTCTCTCTCTCTCTCTCTCTCTCTCTCTCTCTCTCTCTCTCTCTCTCTGAGATTTTTTTTGTTTGTTTAAATGTATCTGTATAAACATTTACCTTGTTCTGGATACATCTGCTGTAGATTTCAGTGCAGTCGATGAAGATTAGTAACGGCAAATATGAAAAGTACCTAACTTGAGCCAATACTACTCTCACCGTTGTTTAATAAATCTCTCTCTCTCTCTCTCTCTCTCTCTCTCTCTCTCTCTCTCTCTCTCTCTCTCTCTCTCTCTCTCTCTCTCTCTCTCTCTCTGTGTGTGTGTGTGTGTCTGTCTGTCTCAAGACAGGTATACAAAACAAAATAAACACTAAGATAAAAACGAAACACAGGCGTTACAATTACGCAAAAAATAATATTCATTAATCCATGGTTCACAGTTGCTCCCTGCTATTCTTTCAACATCTGTAGCCTGCCATGCACACCTTT
>JADBJO010025786.1:10000-17500 GCA_016801955.1 Conus betulinus
AAAAGACAAAAAATATTGTTCCGCTGGACGGAAGAGACAAGCTCATTACAAGACAGAAGACGAGACGTTTTTGACCTCTTTGGTCTTCTTCAGGCCAGACAAACAACATTCAAGGCAATGAAAACGAAGGACGAACACTCACTTATCTCCTTAACATGAATGTTCGAAACGCGTCATGTTTTGTCTTGTCATTTGTTTGTCTCTTTCTTCGGCGGTATGATAATGTTTTCTGTGGTAAGTTTGTTTCAATTTCTGTCCAAAGTCACCCCCACGTTCTGAAACTAGTTCCCTGTGAAAACATAGTCGCAAACCGACCGCCTAAAAACACAATGAAACAGTCCCACGCCAAAAACGTCAAAACACACGATGAAACAGTCCACGCCAAAAACGTCAAAACACACATGAAACAGCCCACGCCAAAACGTCAAAACACAATGAAACAGCCCCACGCCAAAACGTCAAAACACACGATGAAACAGCCCACGCCAAAACGTCAAAACACACGACGATGAAACAGCCCACGCCAAAACGTCAAAACACACGATGAAACAGCCCACGCCCAAAACGTCAAAACACGATGAAACAGTCCACGCCAAAACGTCAAAACACACGATGAAATAGTCCACGTCGAGATAGTCCATGAGGCAAAGTGTCTCAATACACACGGGAAAACGGTCAACGTCAATAGCAAACTGTTAGGGTGACTCTTACTCTCATGGTGAAATAAATACACGCCCATAACTCCAAAGGAATGCTGCTTACGACACCGAATCGTCTAGCAGGTGTGACAGCACTGAGCACACAGAACAAACAAGGAAACATCCCCTCCCAAAGCATGTTCCTTTCATTTGAATCAAATCGAGGTTACCTGTATTTGTTACTGTTCGTCTGTGTACTTGTCTGACTATATTCAAGATCGAAAAGGCTGTGCAAGTCTTGAATAAAGGTCAGTTTGTATGGGTTCATTTCTCCAGTTGTTGTTGCTGTGCAAATGTGTCCAGTACGGTAAGAGGGGGGGGGGGGGGGGGGGGGGGGGGGGGGGGGGGTATAAGGCAATCTCTTACTTCGGAGATGTTTCCTTCTTTGTTCTGTGTGTTCTGTGCCGTCATATATGCTAGACGATTCGGTGTCGTAAGCAGCATTGGTTTGGAGTCATTGACGTGTATTTATTTCATTCTGGGACCAAGAGTTACCCTACCCTACTTGTTAGTCAACGTCAAAACACGGCAAAACGTCATACCGTGCAATGAAACAATCCCTTGTCAAAACACAGGATAAAACAGGTTCACTTCAAAACGCCACGCTGGAACGACTTATCACGCGCACTCAACAGGGGCAAGTAGTTAACCCATTCTTCTGCGGGTCCGTTCTCGCCCAGCCCTACCCCTTTGGCGGCCACTGTTTCTCTTCACCGGGTCTGTTGGTGTTCAGTGTCGCTCTGCCTTGGCTGTTTCACCGACCGTTTTGCCAGTTAGCCTCAGCACAGACCCATACCTTCGTCAGCGTTGAAGCTGTTGTCTCGCCACTTTGAGGAGAAAACCTTGGAAACGGTTGTAGTGCCCGTCTGTGTGCGGTACTCTGCTCTACCCCACATCTTCCGGAATCTACTGGTCTGAAAGTAGTGTCCCTTGGGTTGGGACAAACATAAACCATTGGTGCTGATGATCTCTGCTGAGGCTCCGTCTGTCTCTGTCTCTGACTGTCTCTGTCCATCCGTCTGTCTGTCTCTGTCTCTGTCTGTCTGTCTGTCTGTCTATCTGTCTCTCTGTCTGTCTGTCTGTCTCTCTGTCTGTCTGTCTCCTCTCTCTCTCTCTCTCTCTCTCTCTCTCTCTCTCTCTCTCTCGTCGATTTTGTTTAACAATCTTGGTGCTGGCTGGGTTAAAGATCAGGAAGGCTAAGTATCTTCTGTCAGCCTTCCGTCTGGCGTCAAAGAGGCCTACGGAACGGGGAATAAAGAACCAAACACGATACTTAGACCATGCCGGAACTGTTTAGTTCTCATCACGCATTTTCACGTTTAGTCACGTGCCATCCACCGGCGCTGTTCCTCGGCTCACGTGGCCAGTGTCACAATACATATTTGGTCAATGCGGAGCACATTATCACGCGCATTAAATCGCGTCGATCTTCATTTCTAACAAATAGGTGTCACGAAAAATGCGATAAATATCGATCGAGCTACAAGTCTATTTCGGCACAAAACACTTCCATGAAACCAGTGGGAGTGTCCGTCTGAAACAAGGTCAAACCTGGTAACGGTTTGGCCGTTGCTCTGCAGCGCTTGTCATCAGCTTTAAACTGGTCATTACAAGCTTTTTGTGCTATCGGCTTTTCACGGTAGATTCTGGGGTGTAATGACAGACCCATTGTTCCCTGCTCTCATTGATGTGTAACAGGGTGGAGGGATACACCCTCTTCCCTCCTCCGCCTCTCTCTCCTCTCTCTCTCTCTCTCTCTCTCTCTCTCTCTCTCTCTCTTCCCCCCCCCCCCCGGCCTCCTCCCCCCCTCCCCCCCTCCCCGCAACATAGTCTTACACACACATACACACATAATCACACACACACACACACATACACACACACACACACACACACACACACACACACACAAATAACACAACACACACACGCGCGCGCATACACACGCACACACACGCACCTCCATCCTGAGGCAGGGGGACAGCGTTGAGCAACGTAGCCACTGACCACAGGCAGAGCAGCGAGGACGTCAGACAGTGCATCTTGTCCTGATTGTGTGCAGTCTGTCTCTCGGCACTGGGTCGGAAATCGCCTTGACTGTTGTGCAATTGTCGTCTTTTTACCAGCTGTTATCCCCAGACGAGTCGTCTTTTTCTTCCAGTTGTAGTCGTTCTTCAGCTGTTGTCTTCCTTCCAGCTGTCGTCTTCCTTCCAGCTGTTGTCTTCCTTCCAGCTGTTGTCTTCCTTCCAGCTGTCGTCTTTCTTCCAACTGTCGCCTTTCTTCCAATTGTCGCCTTTCTTTCAGATTTTTTTTGTTTTTTCTCGTCCTTTTTTCTGCCTTTTTGACCTCGTATCTTCTTTTTTCGTCTCGTGTGTCTTGGTCCTTTCTTTTCCCCGTCGATGCTACTTCTTGCTGAGTTTGTTTTGTTCAATCACAATATTTTTTTTGTTCAGTCTCTTCAAGTGTCTTTCCCCCCACCCTCTTTCTTTACGCTTTCATTTTTCTCTGTACGTATCACAATTTGCAATGCGTTCTATGTTTGTGCCAAACAATATGAATGTGTTTTCCCCTATACTCTGCGGCGAAACACCAAATGATTGTACTTTCGTCGAAATAAGCAGTTGATATAAGCGATTGTCGGATATGCACTATTTTGGATGGACAAACAAAATGTTCACTTTCTTCTAGTTCTCTCTCTTTGTCTTAGGGCTTCAGTGTTCCAAGGATACGTACACTTGTTTTAATAAAAAGAAAATGAATAGCGAAAAAAAAAAAACGTTTTTCGTTGGTTGCAGTGAAAAGCACAGCTTTCCAAGCAACAATTCTGCCGCCAGCGTCGACGTGTGAAGAAAGTCTTGGTGACTGGTCTTGTTGTGGTCGGCGGTTTATATATGGGTCTTCACCGTGTGGGCGGGCATGACTCGAAAGAACAGCAATGACGCACCTGACAAACCCCGCCCCAGTTCCCGGAGCAGGGTGTTGCAATTATACTCCGTCACGTTTGCCCGACGGCTGCCTTTTTTTTTTTTTTTTTTCTCTTTTGATTTTCGCCCCCCCCCCCCACCCCCCCTCCCCGTTTTGTTTCCTTATCTACAGATGCATCGTGATAAGTTGTGGCGTGCCTAGCTGTTTTGAACATTTCTGCCTTTTTTTTTTAAATTTCCGTTTGGACATGGAGAGGGGGGGGGGGGGGGGGGGGGGGGGGGGAAGGGGAGGGGTGTAATTTATTAAAGAAAAAATTCTTACCGATGCAATCTTTATTAAGAGAGTTTTGTGTATGCGTGTGTGTCGCTTCCTATTGTTGCATTATTGTGTGTTTGTGTTTGTTATTGTCTTCTATCGTGTTTTGTTGTCTTGGGTTGTAATTTGTGTTGTTGTTGTTGTTTGTTATTGTTGTAGTTGATTCTTTGTTTGTCTTGTTTTCTGTTTTGTGTTGTACATTTCGCATTGCGTTGCATTGTGTCCTCTTGATCGACGTTGGATTATACTTAGGATGGATTCTGTTGTTATTGATTATATTACACAACATAAAGGTGCCATTTTATATCGTGTCGACGAGAGCGATGGTGAAAAATTCAATTCTAAGCAATGCCGTCAACGTTTTTATCTGTGTCAAACTCAGCTTGGGGTTATTTTGTCATGTTTACAAATGAAGGAAGAAGACAATTCAGAACGAAGTGTGCTGTGCCAACTGAAGGTAAAAAAAAAAAAATGGAACTAACCTGAATATCACTGATTTGAAAAAAAAAAATCTAAGCTGAATTGGATTCAAAGTCAGCTAAACTAAGCTATGTCAACTGAACACCAAAATTCAATCCAACCAACCAACTAAACACTCAAGTCACAATTCACCACCCACTCGCTCATTGGCAAAGTCGGTTATCGACTGACTGATAAATTTATTGATTGACTGACCGACTGCATGACTGACCACTGAATATTCATTTACTGACTGATTTAATGATTGAATGTTGATTGACTAAGGGACGGATTGACTGACTGAATATCGAGTGTATAACTGAATGAATGAATGAATGAATATTAACGAACCAAATGAGTGAATGAATGAAGGAATATCGACTACCTGACTGACTCACTGAATGTTGACTGACCAACTGACTGACTTAATGTTGAATGACTGACGACCACGTGTTGATTGACTGACTGAATGTTGATTAACTGATTTCTGAATGTTCACTGACTGACTGAGTGACCGACTGATTGAATGTTGATTGATGACTGACTGATTGACTGACTGACTGACTAAATGAATAGTTGACAGACTGACAGACTGCAAGAACAAGTTGATACCAGCCGCCGGGCGAAGTGGTTAGCGTCGCGGATTCCCGGCTGGGAGGTCGTGGGTTCGAATCCCATCAGAGTCATGTGGGTTTTTCTGCCCCGACCGGCTCCTACCCAGAGTTGAGTTTGCTGCGGACTCAGTTGGGAAGAGACTGGGACCACACAGTCGAGTTTCATCCACTTAATGGATGCGTTTCTGAGAGTGTTGCTCAATTTTCCTGACCAACACTGCAGTGTGTCTGTATCTCTCGGGCCTGGTTGACGCCGGGATATATTATGAAAGGAAGCGTAGAGTACAGCCCTGTCATGTAGTCTCAGACCGAAATGGAAATCCGTAGCATCATCTTAATCATCCCCATTCTCATCGATCAGCATAAAAAAATGTCTCACATTCTGTGGCCCTTCATGCCCTGCTCTCATGGTGACCTCAATTTCGATGTCCTCTCCACGTCTGTGGCCTTGGTTTGGTTCCGTCGGGGTCACCGGTATCGGCGAGTCCATGGGGGCTGTCGTTGGACGGACGTGGTGGCGCCCTCGGAGGGAGAGAGCTCACTCACGCCGGCTCCGCGACTAAGCAATTATTATCGTCAGTAGGGGGTAGGTGGTGTCCTGAGTATGTTAGATCAGAACAGGCACCACTGAACACCACTGAAGTGACTCGGCAGCAATGCAGTGTCTCCTCCGGTGGGTTGCCTCTTAACGACTTAACACTGACTGCTTTCCTGTGGATTGCCGGTGCCGGGGCTGAAGCGGGGCCGACCGGACTGTGGCTGTGGACGGGCTGTCGGAATGAGCGGTGTGGGTGCACTGCCTCTGAGGTGGCGCAGAGGTTGGGACAGAAAAAAAAAGAAAGAAAGAACAGTTGATTGACAGACTGAACAGTTGACTGACTGACTGATTAATCGACTTACTGATTTACTGACTGACTGAGCGATAGACTGAATAACTGACCGACTCGCTGACTGCCTGAAGGACTGCATGAATGATTGACTGACCGACTGACTGACCACCAAACTGAGCAGTTCACTCACTGACCAACCGACTGGTTGGATACTTCATTGGCTGACCGAATAATTGACTGATTGTCTGATTAAACAGTTTCGCAAACTGAGTGACTGATGACATATTTTCCCTGAATGAACGACTAAGTAGTTGACTGACTGACCGACAAAACTGACTGGTTAAATGGATGAAACAAACGAACGAACGAAGGAACGACTGAACGAATGAATGAATGAATGAACGAACAAATGTTTGAATAAATGAACGAATGACCCCGAGAAAGCGAAATACGACAAAAAACAGATTTAATGGCCAAATCAACCCGACAGAACTTTCTGACGGACACATTACGTGCCATTTCGCTCGTCTATTGATCTCACATGGAATCCTCCTATGCCTCGTACGGTTTTCTTTTTTTTTTTTTTTCTTTTTTTTTTTCTACCCTAGAGACAATATTCAGATAAGATGGTCTTACTTCAGTGCACCTAGATCCTGTATGTTCGTACACATCCTAAGGTTTTCTTGTTACTGTTGTTTGTTTTGTTTTACCCTAGAAATCAAATTACAGAGGGGATGTCCTTACTTCAGTGCACCTAGATCCGGTACATGTTCTTTTCCATTTCACCCCTCCCCACTCACCCACCCTCTTCCCCCTTCTTCTTTTCGACGCCTGTGCGTCAGTGTTGGGCTGCTTCAAAGAAGGGTAGTCAACCAGGGAACACGGATGTAGTGGATATGTAAAAGTCTTGTTTTCGATAGTGATCAATACATTGCTTTCAACATGTTGTTTTTTCGTCTTCCGGAGGGTAGATCGTTCATTGTTTTCAACATGTTTTTCTTTCGTTTTTTTTTTTTTTTGTTTGTTTTTTTTTTTGTTTTGTTGTTTGTTTTTTTTAGGAGGAGGGGTCGTTCTGGTAGACTGGTTTTCTCTTAAGAAACAGTCAACAACAACATCAAAAAAAAAAAAAAAAAACGAGAGAGAGAGAGAGAGAGAGAGAGAGAGAGAGAGAGAGAGAGAGAGAAGAAGAAAGAAGAAGGAGGAGGAGGGGAGGAGAAGGGAGGAGGAGAAGAAGAAGAAGAAGAGAAGATGGAGGAGAAAAAGAAGAGGATCTCAACCTTCATTTATTTGGTTCTTCTTTTTTTTTTTTTCCATCTTGTGTAATACTTGACCAAACTAAACAGACCACATAAAGTATGTTTTTAGGCACGTTTTGCCAACCGCACCCCTCCCCCTCCCTTTCGCCCTTTCTCCTTCAACCCTCCACCCACTACACCGCAACATATCTCTGCTCCCCTCCCCCTCCCCCTCGACCCCCGCTCCCCGCCCCCCCCCCCCCCCCCCCCCCCCCCCCCCCCCCCGTCCCCGCCCCCCCCCCCCCCCTTTTTTTTTTTTTCTTCCTGCTCTCCACGATACTGATGAGTTGTAAAACTTCGATCGGAGTCCAGGAAACTTTGCGAGTGTGCGGTATTGTTCATGTATGATGTTCGGAGATGGTGG
>JADBJO010025787.1:0-15000 GCA_016801955.1 Conus betulinus
GTAAGTCCAGTACAATGTTTATGGGCAATTTCTGAAATCTTACCATCTTTAATAAATAAAACATTGCACATTGCGCTCGTTCATACAAATACTTCTAACATTTAAAGAAATTTCCTGTTCACACACAGACACATGCACATAGTCTTTGGAGGGAACTATAAAGGAACCTATCCTGTGACCTTCCAAGCCACAAAAACACCAGGGTGGTAATCACCAAAATGACATCCAGACTACAGAAAGATTTCAACAACAATCAAGACAGCCACATACTAGTTACCGCGCAAAGCAGGATGCGAAACAGCATTTGTCTATTGCACACTACAAAACAGACAAGTGAACAGGGATTTTTGCCAGTCAGCTGACATTGTTGAAACAAAGCGGGTGTGAAGCTACGTCGTTATGCAAAATCTTCTTAAAAGTGCAAGCATTTGCCTCGGCTTAGGCCCAGCGAGAATCACCGTGAAAAAAGCCTGCATGACATACTGTTTTCACTGGTGTCTACGTTCATCTCCACCCCGCTCCACCCCACCCCGGTCCTACCCCCTCCCTGCCCTACACCCACTCACCACATTCATTGTCAAGAGTCCACTCCCTATTATTCCTAGAATACAGGATCAGCTTACTTACCTGTTTATTTATTTATCTACTCATTTTTATTAACTGTTTGTTTCTTGTATGCTTGCTTGTTTGTTATCTGTTCATTTATATAATAATTTCATTTCAGTAGGTCAGTTAGTTAATAGTTGTTAGCTAGTTAGTGGTTTGGTTGGTGGGTTTGTTGTTTTAGCCATTACCTACTTTGTGCATTCCCAGGTAAGACAACTAGTTATTTGGTAAGTTTGTTGTTGCAATTTTTGTTTCTCCTGCACTATTCTGTTATACTTAATTGTAACAGGACATTTTAAATATCTGTACTTTTTCTTCATTGTAATGTGATAAACATAATGTTGTTTCATGTCACCTTTCTTTGTTGTTTCAAAGTTTATATCCCTTAAAGGTTTATATCCTGATTGCAAGGGACCATTTCGCTGCCCAGAAATACTACTGCCATAAGTCTGAAAATCAAATTTTACAGGAGACAATTTTTTTTTTTTTTTTAATGATTATTTATCCCCTCAAGATATACTGCGAGCTGAGTTTTGGTACCAGTAGTTTGACTACAGCATGTTTATTTTTAGAATAATGTGATTAGGACTTGGCTACGTTATGCCCCTTGGCCCGCTCTTAGAGTACATTAAAAATCTGAAAAATGCAAAAAAAAAATCGAGTAACAATAGTTGTAATTCAGGGCAGCGATTTGTGATGTGTGTGTGTATATATATATATATATATATATATATATATATATATATATATATATATATATATATATATATATATAATTGTGTTGCTAACCAACAATATTTTTTAAAAAGCGCTCAACCGGGTTGGGAGCGGCATCTGTTAAAACTTTGATTAAAATGTAAGTGCTAAAACCTACAGTGCTGTTTTTTTTGCTGGTGCAGTCGTCAGGGTATGGGGGGGTCGGTGTTGTCGGTGTTTTTTTTATATGTATAAAAAAAACACCGACAACACCGACCCCCCCCATACCCTGACGACTGCACCAGCAAGAAACAGCGCTGTAGGTTTTAGCACTTACATTTTAATCAAAGTTTTAACAAATATATATATATATATATATATATATATCAGCAATGACAATTACTGCTCACTATAAATACAGATCCAACAATAATAATCATCAGATGCCTTTTGACTGGCGCAGATCCTATCAGTGATCAAATTAGTACCAGGTCAACTGTTACAGTCTGTGTAAGGTTGTTGGCTGCACATCTGATGCTTTGTTTCCCATTCTGGCTCTGTTGCCTTTTTCTGCTATCTGCCACTGCGCTCACAGGGTTTTCACAACATGGTGGACTCTGCAGTTATGGCAGTTCACCAGCAAATCTCTTCCCTGACTTAAAATTACCTCTTCCCTGACTTCAAACTACCTCTTCACTGACTTCATAACTACCTCTTCCCCGACTTCAAACTACCTCTTCCCCAACTTCATAACTACCTCTTCCCTGACTTCAAACTACTTCTTCCCTGACTTCAAACTACCTCTTCCCTGACTTCAAACTACCTCTTCCCTGACTTCATAACTCCTTCTTCCCTGACTTCAAACTACCTCTTCCTTGACTTCAAACTACCTCTTCCTTGACTTCATAACTCCCTCTTCCCTGATTTCAAACTATCTTTTCCTTGACTTCATAACTACCTCTTCCCTGACTTCAAATTCCCTCTTCCCGGACTTCAAAACACCTCTTCCCTGACTTCATAACTTCCTCTTCCCTGACTTCAAACTACCTCTTACCTCTTCCCTGACTTCAAACTTCGTCTTCCCTGACTTCATAACTACCTCTTCTCCGACTTCAACTTTATCTTCCCTGACTTCATAACTCCCTCTTCCCTGACTTCATAACTACCTCTTCCCTGACTTCATAACTACCTCTTCCTTGACTTCAAACTTCGTCTTCCCTGACTTCATAGCTACCTCTTCTCCAACCTCAAACTTCATCTTCCCTGACTTCATAACTCCCTCTTCCCTGACTTCAAACTACCTCTTCCCTGACTTCATAACTCCCTCTTCCCTGACTTCATAACTACCTCTTCCCTGACTTCATAACTCCCTCTTCCCTGACTTCATAACTCCCTCTTCCCTGACTTCAAACTCCCTCTTCCCTGACTTCATAACTCCCTCTTCCCTGACTTCATAACTCCCTCTTCCCTGACTTCATAACTAGCTCTTCCTTGACTTCAGACTACCTCTTCCCTGACTTCATAACTACCTCTTCTCCGACTTCAAACTTCATCTTCCCTGACTTCATAACTACCTCTTCCCTGACTTCATAACTCCCTCTTCCCTGACTTCAGACTACCTCTTCCCTGACTTCAAACTACCTCTTCCCTGACTTCATAACTACCTCTTCCCTGACTTCAAACTACCTCTTCCCTGACTTCAAGCCCAAATCCCCAATATTCTTCCCTCCCTCCCATCTTCAGCAAACAGAAACCCTGTCCCTGAAACACTATCCACCCCAACTTCCCCTTGAATTTCTGTCATTTAACAATGGTCCACTGATGCCCCCACACCCTTTTTCTTGTATCTTCCTTCACAACCACAGTCACAAAACAAACAGAAGGCTTTCCCAGCTTCCTTACGACGCCATGAGTCAACCGGTCAATGGTCCACATGTTTGGTCCAGCTATGGCCAACAGCATTTTTTTTTTGTACAACCTTCATCTAACTCTTTCCCTGCAGCAGAATCTTGCTAATGTGCAATATCCGGTAACTGCATTTTCATTATTGCTTATAAGTAGTGTCTAGTTATTGCATGTTAGTAGTGTCTAGTCCTGTACTCTTGTTTGTCTGTGTCCTTGGCGGTAACTACCCCCTCTCTTTTCAAATTTTGCTTCATTTTCTGCCCTCAGTCATTGTTTTGAAACTAAGTAGGCAGACAAAACAACAACGGCTGCTTTCGCAAAGAACATTATTGCCTGGTTGTGGCCTATGTCCCTTGATTTGTATGTTCATCTCTTTGATAACAAGATGGGATTTTTTTTAATGAAACCTTTGGAAAGAAGGCATGTGGCAAAATATAAATCCATGAAATTTTGGTATGGATCTGTAGATGCAAAGGACAATAGGAATACATCCTGGCGATTAAGCACAAAGTATAGCGCGAATTTTAGCAACAGGTGGAGAAAAAGATGGAACAGGGTCAAGCGTAAACTCACTCATGTGTGGTGCTGCTCTGCACTATGGGCAGACCCATGATCTACTCGACTTTGGGAGAGGTCAACCCTCTCCAAAACATCCACCTAGTTGAGTGGCAGACATTTGTGGGGTGGCAGCAGAGTGTTAAAATGTATGTTCATGCATAATGAACAGAAGCATGCTTTCTTTAACATCCCCAAATGAAGGGTCTATGCCTTAGATGAGTGCAAGCCTCAGTGGGTTCCAAGCCATTCAAAATGAATAACAAACAATAACAAAAAAATCATGAATATATGTAAATGAATTTTAACAGTTTCAACCCTCACATGAACTGCAGACCCAATTTCACACACACAAAAAAGCAGATACTGTCTCTTCAAGCCTTTACCTCTGTGTAATTTTGAGCACCTAAGTCCAGAAATGGAAATGAAACATGTTAGACAGTGTACCCCTTTGCACCAAAGAGGAAATTAACTGACAATGCTTTGTCTGTCACATACTGATATGATTTTTTATATTATTACAAACATACTGTTATAAACAGAATGTTGTAAACACCAAGATCAGACATCAGTTCATAAACACTTGAGATATCAGACAACAATTCATAAGCATTTCTGGAGTAAAAAAAAAAAAAAACACACACACACACACACACACAGTTTCACATTTACTTCAGATATGAGAAAATAGTCCACAAACACAGAACGTAAGTCAAAACAGCCCTGCTGCATTTCAGGTATCAGATGACTCTAAAAGCATTTCAGCCATTTGGAAAATACTCCACTAACACTTCACATAACAGAAACAGCACTATTGCATTTCAAAAGTCAGAAAACATTCTATAAGCATTTCAGACATCAGAAATACTTCAAAGACACTTTGAACATCAGAAAGCAAGTCCATAAAACTTTCAGATATTAGAAAACATCCACACACACACTTTCAACAATAGAAGACAGCACACACATAATTCCGTTATCAAAAAGCGGTCCATAAACACTCCAGAGGTCAGTTCACAAATACTTTAGTCATGAAACACACACACACACACACACACACACACACACACACACACACACTTCAGGCAATGGAAAACAATCCATAAAGTATTTAAGATATTTCAGAGAATACAGTCAACAAGTCCCCCCCCCCCCCCCCCACACACACACACACACATACACACACACACGCATGCACACGCACGCACACACACACACACACACACAACACACACACACACACACTTGTATGCAACATGAACAACTCTTATCTCCATCTATTTGCCTGTCTATCTCTCCTTTCTTGTCTAATATCACATAGTTTGTGAAAAGACGTAAAATTAAAGTAGTAGTAGTAGTAGTAGTAGTACTACTACTACTACTACTACTACACACACACACACACACATACACACACACACACACATGCATACACACAACCTGAAACGAAACATTTCAGACAACAAAATACAGTCAACAAGCACTTCAGATATCTGAGACAAGTCCACAAACACACTCAAAACCCTGTCTTCAAGCACTTCAGACATTGGAAAACAGTCCATAGAATATTTCAGATATTGGATAACAGTCCATCAATATTTCAGACATTGGAAAACAGTCCATCAAATATTTCAGATATTGGATAACAGTCCATCAAATATTTCAGATATTGGAAAACAGTCCATCAAATATTTCAGATATTGGATAACAGTCTATCAAATATTTCAGATATTGGAAAACAGTCCATCAAATATTTCAGATATTGGATAACAGTCTATCAAATATTTCAGATATTGGAAAATAGTCCATCAAATATTTCAGATATTGGATAACAGTCTATCAAATATTTCAGATATTGGAAAACAGTCCATCAAATATTTCAGATATTGGATAACAGTCTATCAAATATTTCAGATATTGGAAAACAGCTCACAAACATGTCAGGTATCAGGAGAAAGGTCAACAAACATTCCAGACAACAACAAAAACAGTCCATAAATATTTCAGACACAGAGATGGCAACCCGTCTAACTATTTTTAGGAACAATTTGTAAAATTTTTTTTAGGAACAATCTGAATTTTTTTAAGGAACACCCAGACCCTCAGTTGCATCACAAGCATGCAACGTTTCTCTGTATGCATACACCCCTCGTTCCTCTCAACAAAACCAGTTCTCTTTACTGGTATAACCTGTGGTCTAAAGTTTCCTCTTGATGGAGGGCACCAAGCGTGGGTACTTTCTCAAATTACTTGGCCTTAACTCAATTTAGTCTTGTCGGAAGCGGGTTTCCAACACTGTTCACATTGCTTGAAGGTTTGTCGGACGCCTACTTCTAACAGAGTTTGACGATTTTTTAAATCATACTGCCTTTTATTAAAGGACAATAAATCTCATCTCAGGGACAGCTTAGGGCCTTTTCTTGCAATTGCTTCCCTTAGACCATCCTTCATGCATTCTGCAGCAGTTTTATAGGGATTTGAATTGTCCTACTCTCAGCTCCCGCGATGACACGATTTTGAACATGGCGGCGCCCAGGTGAAGTAGGTTCGTGCGGAACACGAGAGCGGGTCAAACATTTTGTGGTCAGATTCTGGTGTTTCATGCAGTTGTCATGAATGTACCATCTCTGTAGGTCATACCAAGTGCTCAGAAGTGTAACTGAACTTGTGTGGGAGGATAGAGAGCATGAGGAAGTTGATTACAGTGTGCACAAAAAGTTTTTGATTTTCTGAAAATGTGTATCATTTTGGATTACTTGCATCACGTGAACTGTGTGGATTCCTCACTCAAGGTAAACAATTTTTTTATGAATATATAGTTCCCTCCATCCAATGGTGTATGTTTCATGCTCCTAGGTAAAGTGGTTGATTTTTTTACGATTTTTTGAAAATTGCCAAAAATTGTGTGATCTGAGGGACAAACTGGTCCGTTTTGGCTGTGACCTGACTGAGTGAAGTTCCACTCCTGGTGCAGCTTCCTAACAGCTGCAGCTGAATTCACCGCACTAGGTCACACTCAACCAAATCAGAATCTTCTGTTGCATTCCATCATACAGTTAAGCAGGTGCCAGAGATAACTTGACAAAGAATGAAATCACATCCTCTCCCCTTTGGGAAAACAAGTCAGCCGACTGGTCCACTTTGAGGTTCTGTTTAATTAACTCTCTTCACTTCTTTCCCTTGAATTTCGATCACCCGTGATTGACGCTTTTCTTCCGGAAATTATGGTATTTAAAACATTTTTGTTATCTGAAGCAATGTATCGCCTTAAAAGCCTGAAATAGACACATTCATCACAAAAATATTATTTTAGAAATAATGCACAGAATGTTACAAAAAAAGGAACATTCATCATGCAAAATGCAAAAAACTCAGAAACTGTTGAGAGTTAAACATGCACACCAATGGCTTTGGTTCAGCTTCATCGACTGAGACTACAAGTATAACTCACTACCCAAACACATGCTTGATAGATCGTTTGTGTCTCTGAACTACCAAAGAGCTTACAACAAGAAAGCATACAAATGGCCGTACCTAGCCAAACATGAACTCATCTGGACAACTCTGACCTTGGTGTAACATAGGAACAAACTGCGACCAGCATAAACAAAGTATGATGAAATTAGGACAGCTGGCATCTCTGCAAACATCACAAAACCGTGCACAAGCATCTAAGATATTAGCAAACTGTTCACTAACCTTCAGACATCAGAAAACATCTAAGATATAAAAAAAACTGTATTAACATCAGTACACACACACACACACACACACACACACACACACACACACACAATCACACACACACACACACACACACACACACACACAATTTAAATATATCCCTTCCCCCATGCTTTTGTCACTTCTGTATAAACTCAAAGTGTTAAACTCTCTGAAAGACTCAACAGCAAACAGTAATCATTCATCAAGAACAGTTTATACAACTGACAGAGCTTTGCTCTTTAAAGCTGTTTCTTTCCTGGCAGTTCTCACCTTTTGCCCTGGTGCTGTCATTAACTCATAAAATGCAGGTAAATCCTTGCCAAGCTTGGAAGCTGAAAAAAAAAAAAGAAACAGCACTGGATCCACGGCAAAACAAAACAAAACTACTGTCAAGAAGAAGCTTGTAACAAACAAGCTGAGGGATGAAAACAAATACAAGTTAACAATTCCTCTACCACTGAAAATAACTTGAGAAGAATTTACAAATTAAAGCCAACAGACCAAACAATAATATGTCGAACAAATGACTTGTAGGGAGAAAACAAACAAAAGCAGGCTGACGATTTCTTTGTCAACAAGTAGCTTAGCAAGTGGTGTCCTGTATATGTTGTATCAGAACAGATACCAATGAACACCATCAAAGTGGCCCTGCAGCAGTGCAGTGTCTCCTCTAGTGGGTTGCCTCACAGCATTGGTTGCTCCCTATGGACTACAGTGCTGAAGCTATGGCAGGACACCTGGATATGACCGTGGAGGTGGGGTCCGCAACGAACAACGTGGGGGTCATGACATGACAGGGAAGGTAGAAAAAGGAAAAAAAAACAAACGAGCATTTGGGAGCAAGGAAAGGGGAAGCAGGGGAGGGGGGAGGGGAAAGGGGAGGAGAAGGGAGAGGACAGGGGGAGGAAGGGGAGGGGGGAAGGAAGAGAATGGTGGGGGGTAGGGGAGAATGGAGGAGGAAGGGGAAAGGGGAGGATGGAGGAGAGGGATGGTGGAGGCGGTGGAATGGGATGGAGGGGAGTGGAAGGATGAAGTCGGGGGGGGGGGGGGGGGGGGGGGGGGGGCAGGAGCTTGGAAAATGAAACAAACAAACAAACAAAAAGCCTGACAAAATTACATGATCTTTCAAATTAGACTGTAATTAATCATCATGACCATGAAGTTTGGGAGACTCTCGTAACAAATTTTGGCTCCAATGGTGTGAATATATGTGATGATGGGACAGCAATAAAGAAGGGAAATATCACACATGCACACACAAAACATATACACACATACATACACACTATTAATACTCCTGCTGCTACAGCTAATCAAACAATATACTGAACCATACTGTTGTATTGTCCTTACAAACAATATTTTATTTTCTTTAAGATTCCAGCAAGAATAAGAAACACTGAACATGCCAGCTAACATAACATGATCATTCTTGGAAAAAAAAAAAGTGAAAATGCACTTGTTATGGCCTCAGGTAAACCATCATGGTTGCATGTTTATTATATGAGACTGACCTCCCTTTTCAGTCTGTTCAATTGCGGGTTCTAAATTGGGTACAAATTAAACATGATGGTAACTGAAAAGGATTGTTAGAAATCCAACTTTTCATGGTCTGTTTGACAGTCAATAAAGTTATGCAAAGAACATATTCCAAGATAGTGAATGAATGAGACAATATGAGGGAGAGAGAGAAAACATCAAAATAAAAAGAAAACAATTCCAAACTCACAAGTTTACACTGATCTACAAGAACACTGATAATCGTTTTCTTTTGTCACAGAACTTCTAAACCTAAAGAAAAATGAAAGAAAAAGGATGGAAAATAAAACCAAAGCTGACTGGTTCAAACTCTAATGCCTATGATTTATCTATTCAAATACAAGACAACTAGTGTTTCCCTGTTCAACAAAAATAATAAATGAGGGAACTTGCATGGCATTTTTTCTACATAATTACCAATGCGGGTCAGGGAGCTGTGCACTCCGTGCCAATGCCTTCAGGTGCTGCAGGGAGGACTGTCCAGACTTGGCGATGGACAAAGGGGGATGATCCAGCAGCGGAGTGATGGCGGAGACGATTCTCTCCAGCTGATTTTCATAGACCCCGAAAGCTTAAAACAAGGACGGAAACTAATTCATGTTCACATGTTAAGAGATTTCAAACATCTGGTACCAAAAAGTCGGAACAGGAAATGAAAAAGGTACAGAAAGAATGAAGGAAAAGATAAACAAATAAACAGAAAGATGATACAATGTTGCCTAAAACTATCAATCAGCTATCCTCTCTTGCTAAAGGTTTGGCCCTAACATGGCCCTTTGTAATCAGCTGAGCTGTAAGCAACATGAATCGAATTGCAAGAGACTCCTTTGTTTCACACCTGTTTCCTTGTTCTCTTCTTGACATGCACAACATGGCCGACAGGTCACATCAATGACCTTGAAAAGTGCTCACAGATTTTCTTCCACTAAAAAAGGTTCTGTTTTTCACCTGCGTCTGTTGATTTGTTCTGTCAGAAAGACCACGCAAACGCTACAAAGCTGACTTTAATGAAACGTGGTGTTAAAAGTGTGCCCCTGGGATGAAAATGTCAACTTTGGATGCAGATGCTGATCACACAGTGGCTCCAGGAGGCCTTCAACCATGGCAGAGGTCTACACTCTCCCTTACATCCTACAAGTTCTGAAAAAACTTCTACTACAAAGGTATTATATATTACAAGTTTCATACAGGGTAGGGCCACATGTGTTCTTGTAGTAAAATTCATACACACGCAGGCATGCATGTACGCATGCACGCACATGAGTACACACACACACACACATGCAGGTGGGCATGCACACAAGCATTTAAACACATTCCTACAAATTTCTCTACAAGTTGCCAACTGAATCACACACACACACACACACACACACACACACACACACACATACACAAACATGTATCTACTAGTTGTCAACTGAATCACACACACACACACACACACACACACACACACACACACACACACACTAAAACATACATAAAACACACAGACACATATACATACACACACCTTAACTCACATGTACAAACACACATACACACACAAAAAAAACACACACACACACACACACACACACACACACACACACACACACACACACACACACACACACAAATACCTGAGCATCTTTATCAGAAAACTGTGCAATCTGTTTGACATTGTCCTCATGGCTTCGTCCCAGCAGTAATGATCGGCCTTTCCCATTCTTTCCGCTTGGTTCAATCAGTGGTGTATAAGAACTTGGGTCACGAAGGTACACTTTCAGCCCATATTTCTTGGAAAGAAAAAGAAAAAGAGTAGTAACAATGTTCATATAACAAATAAAAAAAAACAACAATAGCAACAAATATATATATATACACATGCACACACAATGGAAACTGATCAAATCTTTTAAAAACGGACGAGGTGCGTTAACTTAAAAACTAAGCACAATAACATGTTAGTTCAGGCAACACGTTTCCCACAGTCCTGAAGGTGTTTGGTCAGTAGAAGTGTAGCAGGGAACTGGCAGCTTTATCAGTGTGAACTCTGGAACCAGCTGCCCTGGTGCAACAGACAGGCCTGCGTGGGTAAGGGCAGTAACTGGAGGTCAGTTTGGATCATGAACAGGAGGACCAAATTACTTAGTCGTGTGGAAAGAAGACAGTTGTTTCCCTTCATGGATGGCACATGCCAATGTCCAAATGCTCTTTTTTTCTCTCCTGCTACACAGGCTGACACTCCTGTGGACACTCCCTGTATAGACAGGCACAGATTTGTCCCATCTACCCAACAAAGGGAGTAGAGTTTTGTGTGTATAACTGTTTTTTTTATCCTGCCATTAAGGCAGCCCTACTCCAGTTTTGGGGAAGGTGCATGCTATGTGTAATGTGTCATCCATACCACGGCCAAACTGGCCTTCTCTTCCGAAAGTTGGTGATGGGATTTTACGTATGTGCAAGACGTAATGCCTGCCTTCACAAACGGAACCATGGTTTATAGTCTCATTTGAAGGACTGTATGGGAAATGGAGTCAGAACCAATGTTAACTCCGAGGGAAAAATACCCCTATGCCAAAAACGGCCTGGTGGAGATTCAAACCCGCAACCCCATAATCACCAAAATTACGAGTCAAGTGCTCTACCACGGAGGTATTCTGGCCCCCAAAGGCTCATTTAAAATCTACATGTGTGATTTTCCATTTTTCTTTCTTATCTACAAGTGTGGATTTTCCATTTTTCTTTCTTATCTTCTGCACCCCCCTCATTCTGGCTGACCCATAGACAGCTGCACTTTGGTTGACTCTGTCTCCAACCCAGCTCCACTGTCAACACAGAGCAATCATTTCACTTCATAATGAGGCTTTCAGCCCCAAGAGACATTTAGCTACTGTGGAATCACTTCAGTAGTGTACAGAGGAACCAATTCATGTCTAACATGTGCAGGAGACCTTCAACTAGGCCAACAACATTGACTGCCATCACACAGCCACTATCAGCCAGCACCCCCTGAGGGTGCCACCACTTCCTTCCAACAAACTGTCCCCATGAACTAGCCAGCGCCGACCTCTTTGTCATAAAGTCACCCCACAGGTAGAGATGTGAAGAAGAAATCAAAATGAGGTCATCATGAGAGCTGGGTGTGAGGGGGCTGTAAAATCTGAGACGATCAAGGAGGGTCAGGACGATGACGACGATGCCGTGGGGTGGCGAGGATGATGATGATGATGTCGTGGGGTGGTAAGGAGATGATCATGATGATGTCATGGGGTGGTAAGGATGATGACGATGATGTCGTGGGGTGGTAAGGATGATGATGATGATGTCATGGGGTGGTGAGGATGATGACAACGATGCCGTGGGGTGGTAAGGATGATGACGACGATGCCATGGGGTGGTTAGGATGATGATGATGATGCGTGGGGTGGTAAGAATGATGACGACGATGTCGTGGGGTGGTGAGGATGATGACAATGATGTCATGGGGTGGTGAGGATGATGACGACGATGTCGTGGGGTGGTGAGGATGATGACGATGATGTCATGGGGTGGTGAGGATGATGACGACGATGTCGTGGGGGTTTCCATTCTGGTCTGACTATGAAAAGTCTGAACTCTTCACCTCCTTTCATCTCAGTGTCTATCGGGCAAACATGTGGCTTGTGGACTGCATTGCTGCTTGTGGAGGCAAATCTATGTCTGACCGACATGCATGGGCCTGTATCCATCTGTTTAAACCTTTACACAACTTCCTGTCTGATACTTTTAACTGCAACTGGCAATGCATGCTGGCAGCATGACAAACTGCCATGCACAACTTGTTCACATACATAGAGACTGTCAGATGCACTGATGAACCACCAACAAAACTTTCATGTTTGCTATGCACTCCGTAATTGAAAACTGGAAGAGAGTTTTCAATAATGTGACTTTCACATTCCTTTCAAACAAAATGCAGCGTGAATTGACGGTTCAAACCTCATGTTTTCTGAGCAATTTTTTACTGTTTGCTTTGTCTTGGAGAGGGGAGAGTGCATAAACAAAAGATTCTCTTCATAGCAAAGGCAGTCAACAGAAGTTTAAGCAAAATATACAGAACATCTGCAAAATGACTTGTGTACAGAAAAAGAGAATGAAGAGTGATTGAAGGCAGCGAGCGATTTCCTGTGGCATTATGGGACAGAATGACCCACAACAGGGCCAACTGCATCCAGGTCGTGCAGCATCACACCATGATATAGGCAGCAGGCAGTCTGTCAGTGGGTGGTAGTGATTGTGGGCAGGCGACAGGAAAAAGGTAACTACAATGGTTATGTAACAAGAGAGGGAGAGACAGAGACAGACACAGAGACAGTGAGAGACAGAGAGCGCTAGTGTGTGTGTGTGACAGTGTCACAGTGAGTCAGTGAGTGTGTGTGTGTGTGTGTGTGTGTGTTGTGTGTGTGTGTGTATGTGTGTGTGTGTGTGTGTGTGTGTGTGCATGTTTGTGTGTGTGCGTGTGTGCATGTGCATATGTATGTGATTGCATGCAATATTATGCGTGTGTTAAAGTGTATGCATGTATATGTGTGTATGTGTGTGTGTGCAAACATCCATGTATTGTGCATGTGCATGTCTATGTGTGCACGCATCTCTTGTGTGTGTGTGTGTGTGTGTGTGTGTGTGTGTGTGTGTGTGTATGTGTGAGTGTGTATGACTATGCATAAGTGCATGATGCACAAATACGCAGAGCACATACGTAAAAATATGGTTCTCACATTTAGCACAGAAATTTCACAGGTGTTTGCACATTATACTTGTTCACTTCTCTCACCTTCAGCTCCAGATCCTTCATAATCTGAGGTCTCAGCAGACTCAAAACATATGAAGCCCTTGAAAATTTGAAACCTGAAACAAGAGAACACATACACTGCCTCTGTGCCGTCCATCTTGTGCAACAACAATGAACAGCAGTCACTTTCAGCCTCAGCAGAGGTATACTTTTGCAGGATATTTGGTTTAAAACAGAAGTTTATTCAAAATGATAGGCATAGGATTATATCCATCAAGAGAGCAGCAACAAGCTTACAGCTTATACCACACTGTGAAATATACATTACACTATCAGTTTACATGGCAAACTGGCAGACAAATAAAAAAATCAGTCACAAAACAGGCAAAAGTTTTAGATACATGACCTATGAATCATAAATGAACTCACTATGATCATCTGATCTTAGCAGGAAGTAAATGAAGAAATAAATGAGTTGACGCAGCATCAAGTTGCAGGTTATTTAAGTCCCAAAGGATTCTGCTCAGAGTTCTTGACAGTGCAACAGGCTGAACTGGAAACACAGCAGTCAAGTTTCCTTCACATGTCATAGCTGGTCTCTTGACAAGTCGCTCAAATTTTCCTTACCTATGCCACAGGTGTCAGCTCTTGGCAATAAAAGCGTAACCAAAAGATAACATTTTTTTTTTCTTTTGAAATCTGTGCTACACAGTAAAAGCAAATAAAACCAGAACACAGAGATGTACATTCAATATCCGAAGAGTTGGAGAATCCCCAGGCTCATAATTCAAGGAAAAGATTCTTCCATATGAAGTCATTTTGGACTGGTAAAAAATTGACCTCAAACCGACAAACCAGTTGTGCTCATGCACAGGTGTAGGTGTGTGTGTGTGTGTGTGTGTGTGTGTGTGTGTGTGTGTGTGTGTGTGTGTGTGTGTGTGTGTGTGTGTGCGTGTGTGTGTGTGTGTGTGTGTGTGCGTAGATAGATAGATTTTTTGAAGCTATTAACAATTTCAGAAAAGGCAATAAACAGAGGTCCTCATTAGAGCATACACTTTGCACATATGTGAAAGAACCTACACTTAATGGATGCGTTTCTGAGTGTTGCTCAAATTTCCTGACCAACACTGCAGGTGCCTGTATCTCTAGGGCCTGGTTGACGCCGGGGATATATTATGAAAGGAAGCGTAAAGTACAGCCCTGTCATGTAGTCT
>JADBJO010025787.1:20000-23333 GCA_016801955.1 Conus betulinus
CCCAGGTCCCCATCCCATCCCTCCCCATCCCCTGACCCAGGTCCCCATCCCATCCCCTCCCCATCCCCGATGACCCAGGTCCCCATCCCATCCCTTCCATCCTATCCCCTGACCCCAGGTCCCCATCCCATCCCTCCCCCATCCCCTGACCCAGGTCCCCATCCCATCCATCCCTCCCCATCCCCTGACCCATGTCCCCCATCCCATCCTATCCCCTGACCCTCCCCCCCCATCCCCATCCCTCCCCATCCCCTGACCCAGGTCCCCATCCCATCCCTCCCCATCCCCTGATCCCCCCCAGGTCCCCTATCCCATCCCTTCCTATCCCCTGACCCAGGTCCCCATCCCATCCCTCCCCATCCCCTGACCAGGTCCCCATCCCATCCCTCCCCATCCCCCCCATCCCATCCCTTCCTATCCCCTGACCCAGGTCCCCATCCCATCCCTCCCCCCCCATCCCCTGACCCAGGTCCCCATCCCATCCCTCCCCATCCCCTGACCCAGGTCCCCATCCCATCCCTCCCCTATCCCCTGACCCCAGGTCCCCATCCATCCCTCCCCATCCCCCTGACCCAGGTCCCCATCCCATCCCTCCCTCATCCCCTGACCCAGGTCCCTATCCCCATCCCTTCCTATCCCCTGACCCAGGTCCCCATCCCATCCCCCCCATCCCCCCTCCCCCAGGTCCCCATCCCATCCCTCCCCATCCCCTGACCCAGGTCCCCATCCCATCCCTTCCTATCCCCTGACCCAGGTCCCCATCCCCATCCCTCCCCATCCCCTGACCCAGGTCCCCATCCCATCCCCCCCCCCATCCCCCCCCCCATGTCCCCATCCCATCCTATCCCCTGACCCAGGTCCCCATCCCATCCCTCCCCATCCCCTGACCCAGGTCCCCATCCCATCCCTCCCCATCCCCTGACCCAGGTCCCTATCCCATCCCTTCCTATCCCCTGACCCAGGTCCCCATCCCATCCCTCCCCATCCCCTGACCCATCCCCCCATCCCATCCCTCCCCATCCCCCCATCCCATCCCTTCCTATCCCCTGACCCAGGTCCCCCCCATCCCCATCCCTCCCCATCCCCTGACCCAGGTCCCCATCCATCCCTCCCCCCCATCCCCTGACCCAGGTCCCCCATCCCCCATCCCTCCCTATCCCCTGACCCAGGTCCCCATCCCATCCCTCCCCATCCCCTGACCCAGGTCCCCATCCCATCCCTCCCCATCCCCTGACCCAGGTCCCTATCCCATCCCTTCCTATCCCCTGACCCAGGTCCCCATCCCATCCCTCCCCATCCCCTGACCCAGGTCCCCATCCCATCCCTCCCCATCCCCTGACCCATGTCCCCCCATCCCATCCCTTCCTATCCCCTGACCCAGGTCCCCATCCCATCCCTCCCCATCCCCTGACCCAGGTCCCCCATCCCATCCCTCCCCATCCCCTAACCCACATCCCATCCCTCCCCATCCCCTAACCCAGGTCCCTATCCCATCCCTCACCATTCCCCGATCCCCATCCCTGATCCATCCCATCCCTCCCCATCCCCTAACCTACATCCCATCCCTCCCCATCCCCTAACCCACATTCCATCCCTCCCCATCCCCTTACCCACATCCCCATCACATCCCTCCCCCCCATCCCCTGACCTAACGTCCCCATCCCATCCCTCCCCATCCCATCTCTCCCGCATCTTTTCCGTCTTCCCTCACCATCTGACAAACATGCACATGCAACGTCACCAATCCTCATCCCCATGCCCCCGGCTCAATGAAAGTGCAAGCATATGAGCATTCTCACAAGCACCCACATTCCCATGTAAGTACATATACACATCACAGATGACCAAGAAATCTGAATAAAAGCAGCAAAAAAAAAAAAAAAGAAAAACATTCATGTTTAACAAAACAACGCAATAAAGACATCAAAGGGAACGACATAAACTAGGAAGACACGCACAAACTTTTTTTTTTCATCAAAACTGCCAAGCTATTTATGGAAACAGGCGAAGACTATACTACAGAAAAAAAAGAGGGAAAAGTCACAACAAAAAAACACAGACAGGTCAGTCAAGGGGTCATTATAAAAACAAACTGGTTGAATGAAGATCAAGTTGTAAAGTGAGGTGACTTCAGGCGAAAATCTAAACCAATTTGAAATGTCAGTGATAGCACACCGCCCAAAAAAAAAAACATAGACAAGCAAATCACAAGATGAAACACAATGTGTTTTTTGACCTATTAGGTCTTCTTCAGGGAAGATACAAAATACTCAGGACAACGAAAATGAACGAGCATCACTTATCTTCATCCACTTCAGCGCAAGATAGGCGTTGAATGTGTAACTGATTGCTTGTTCATTTTTGTTGTCCGAAGTGTTTTGTATCTTGCCTGAAGAAAACCTAAGAGGTCGAAACGCATCATGTTTTGTCTTATGATCTTTTGCCTACGTTTCTTTGGCGGCACGCTATCACTAACATTTAAAATTTGGTTGAATGAAGTCATCATGCATGAAAGGTCGATGAACCGAATCTTACGTTCCACCAACTGAATTAGGATGATTACACCCGTTAGACAAATAACCAAAACTGCGTAAGTATGTGAGGTCCAAATGTCAAAAAAAAAAAAAAAAAAAAAAAAACTTGCTTTAAATCCTGGGTGCTATACGCTTGTCTTAGTTTTTTTCACGCAAAGTCTTCTTCCAGTAAGTGCACATGGCTGTTGTTGTTCGCCCAGCAGTATGGCCCACTCCATGTGCAGTCTGTGGAATCCAGCCAGACAGACCAAGAAAACTGAGATCACAGCCTTTTGGGGCTCATGTGTGAAGCAAAGTGCATCTTCAGTGTCCTGGCTTCAACTGCCTGTTTATTTGAGTACATTTTTTTTGTACATGTGTGTAAATTAGAGAAAGAAAGGGAGAGAGGAAGGGAGAGAGAGAGGAGGGAGAGATGGGAGAGAGACAAAGAGAAGAGAATGCATGTGTGTGTGTGTGTGTGTGTGTGTGTGTGTGTGTGTGTGTGTGTGTGTGTGTGTGTGTGTGTGTGTGTGTGCATGTATGTTATGTGTAAGTGTGTGTGTGTGTGTGTGTGTGTGTGTGTGTGTGGTGTGTGTGTGTGTGTGTGTGTATGTTTATGTGTGTGCATTATGTGTGAAGGTTCAAGGTCGATTTTAAAGCTGGCATATTTGCAGCAATTGCAGATGCTGCCATAACCAAACCAGGCAGAATGATGAATGATGATAAACTCTTTACAGCCATTAATATCTCATGTATGAAGATGTCAACAAACATTAAAGGCATTAAATTTGTGACTGATGTTTTCTGCAACATTTTGTGT
>JADBJO010025788.1:15000-17500 GCA_016801955.1 Conus betulinus
CGAAAAAAAACCTGCCTCCTTTGTACGCATTCTCTTTATTGATTTCTCATCAGCATTCAACACCATACAACCACATCTGATGGCAAAGAAACTCATTAACATAAATGTGGGTAACAAGCTCATTCTTTGGATAATTGATTTTCTTACACAGAGGACACAGTCTGTTCGATATCAAAGTGTTGTTTCGTCTTCCAGAGTCATTTCAACTGGCGCACCCCAGGGTACTGTTTTATCACCAGTGCTTTTTACTCTGTACACAAATGATTGTTCAGGAAAGTGATTCAACTTTGTACATTAAATATTCAGATGACTCAGCACTTGTGGATCTTTCCAAACTCTGATTCTGTTTACTTCAAGGAGGTTCAAAGATTTGTTGACTGGTGCGATCATAACTATCTTGATCTGAATGTAACAAAAACGAAAGAAATGTTGATTGATTTTAGAAAGAATCCAAAAGCTGTACCACCACTTTTTATCAAGGTGCTGAAGTAGAACGTGTTGAATCATACAAATATTTAGGAACTTTTATAGATAATAAGCTGAATTTTAAATCCCATGTTGAGTATGTCCACAAAAAAATGTCAAACCAGATTATATATTGTCTTCGCAAGCTGCGATCATTTCATGTGAATACTGACATTCTTCGGACATTTTATTCATGCTTCTTGGAATCTGTTCTAACTTTCTCATTATGTGTTGGTATGGTGGGGTTGACTGTGAAGAGCAGAAATGTGCTTGAGAAAGTGGTGAACGTGGGAGGAAAAATCGTTGGTGAGAGACAAAAAAAGTCTGAGGAAATCCAAATTCCTCTATATGAATGTATGTCATATGTGAGAAAATGGGTAATGTGGCTAAATTATTGTTTATTTGCTGTGAATGTGTGTGACCACAAATTAATTTCTCAAATTGAGATAATAAAGTTTACTTGACTTGACTTGACATAGACAGATCGATAGAGCTCTAGAGAGATAGATAGCTTGATTGATAGATAGGTAGATAGATAGATAGACAAGTAGTGAGATCTCTGTTTGTCTGTCTGTGTGTGTTGTCTCTCTCTCCCTCTCTCTCTCTCTCTCTCTCTCTCTCTCTCTCTCTCTCTGTCTGTCTGTCTCTGTCTCTGTCTCTGGGCAAAACAAGCAAAGAACTCAACACGTCAGTACTTCAATTAACAAAGTTTATAGTTCGTTAGATTCAGTGTGTGTGTGTGTGTGTGTGTGTGTGTGTGTGTGTGTGTGTGTGTGTGTGTTTATAGAGTCGAAGGAGTGACTTGTTCCTTTCCTGTGTGTGTGTCTGTGTTCCGCGGGTGCGTTTGTGCGTGACTGCGTGCATGTGTGTGTGTGTGTGTGTGTGTGCGTGTGCGTGTGTGTGTGTGTGTGTGTGTGTGTGTGTGTGTGTGTGTGTGTGTGTGTGTGTGTGTGTGTGTTTGTTTACATAATGTGAATATATCTGATGAACATAAATTTAGTCAAAGATTCGATAAAATAGCAATTATTATGCTGTCATTGTCTTCTTTACGGTGCCTCTGGGATATAAAATGTCGAAACGATATGCAGTAGGAGAATACGATCCACGTGTCCAGCGATTCAGAATGGCATGCACAGAGAGAGAGAAGTTTAACGTTGGGTGGTTGCCTCGTTGCTCAGTGACATGTTTAACTGCAAAGGGAGCCTGTGTTAGGTATAAACATGTTTGCAGCAGCATTACCAACGTTACCCCTAGTCTAGACACGCCTTTGTATTGGCAAAATAACTGGTATTGAATAGAGAGTATCAAAGTAAACAACATGGGGCCTGAATAGCTCAGGTGGTAGAGTGCCGGACTCGTGATCCTGGGGTTGCGGGCTCGAATTTCGGTACAGGGAGATTTTCCCCTCGGAGCTAACATTGGTTCTGACTCCATTCCCCATACAGTCCTTCGAATGAGACTATAAACCGAGGTTCCGCGTGTGAACGCACGCACAACATCTTGCACACACGTAAAATCCCATCACCAACTTTTGGAGGAGAAGACCAGTTTGGCCGCTGGTATGGATGACACATTACACATAGCCGAAAATACCTTCCCCGGAGATGGAGTATGGCTACCTTAATGGCGGGATTAAAAAAAAAACGGTCATACACACAAAACTCCACTGCCTGTGTATACAGGTAGTGTTTGCAGGAGTATCAGCCTGCGTAAGCAGAAAGAAGAAAGAAAAGTAAACAATACAATTAACACGAGACAAACACAGCACGGTAAAAGACAATATGACACAATCGAGAGAGCAGTCCAAGGCAGTGAAGTGAAAAAAAATGAATACTACATTACGGAACAGTAGAATTTGACGCAGTGCAGTACAACACAGTACGCTGTGTATGTTACGGTACTATAAGCGCGTAGAACTACTCAGTACAACATTGCACATACACATGAAATTCAATGCGATGCCCTACAATGTAAAGCAGTGTAGTACATCACAGTAGTACATCTAGTGGATGCGATACAATACAATGCAACACAA
>JADBJO010025788.1:20000-23332 GCA_016801955.1 Conus betulinus
CGTGTCTTTTCTTTCTCATCAGTGGCGCAGGTGACAATGACGTCAGCCAGATGAAAAGGGCAAGATCAATAGAGAAACAAACCCCTCAAACATCTCACGCGTTCTTGTGTTCAAAGAAGGAACAAACAAACGAACAAGTTCACTTAACCTGTCGACGTAAACATGTAGGGTCATGGTCCACGAAACATGTTTGAATGTAGAATGTCTTGTCACTGCCGTCCTTTTTGAGCGAGCAATGATACATTTTGTTAAAGGTGACATTATCTATGCGTGATAAAAGACACTGAGGTTGACTCAGTACATTTATTTTTGTAGTCTCTACCAGCAGAAAACACACACAGACACAGACACACATACGGACAGGCAGACACGCACGCACGCGCGCGCACACACACACACACACACACACACACACACACACACACACAGACACAGACACACACACACACACACACACACACACACACACACAAATATATATATATATATATATATATATATATATATATATATATATATATATATATGAAATTTCCAAAAGGGCCAGTCTTCATTCTGTTTCGAAATCATGTTTGTCAATGTTGTGCCTGTATTCCGCAATTCTCGAATGGAACATGAAACACTTAGAATATTGTTGTTTCACGCCCAAAGATATGGTGTGCAGCGTACAGAATACAGAGGTCTGTGACATTGTTCCTGTACAAATCCATGCCCCAGTTCACATCTCCCTACCTCTTGCCCCCTGAATTTCGTGTTGCAAGACAATGAACGATGTTCATAACATTCTTTCCAAAGATCTGACTGTAATTTGTTAACGGATTCACTCCATCAGACAGTATGCTGAATACAGTCTCTTTCTGCTTTTTGAGAGGTGCGGCAGTCGTAACTTGCAAATCCAATTTCTTTTGAGTCACATTTGTCCTCTTCACAATTCGAATCCAAAGCCATTTTTTAGTATGATATTTCACTTCGAGTAAGAGACCTTTTTTTATACGCGCGTTTTTGTTTTCTTTCTCTCTCTTTTTTTTTTTTCTTTCGTTTTTTTTTGCTTTTTTTTTTTTTTTTTGGTCAAAATAAGAGTCGTGCCATATGCAATTGTTTTCAGACTGAGTGTTGCGTGTGTGATTTAAAATAGATCTAACACAACAACCCTGTAAGCTAAAAAAGTAAACATCAAAGTCATATTTGTTTTCAATTAGAGCATTTTTGGTTTACTACATTATCTCTCCAAATATGGGCTATGCAGCGAACAACATTTTCTCAGGCGTTTGACTTCTTATAACTTTTGAACCTACTAATATTTTGTGTTGAAAAGCAGGCTATTGAATCAGGATGTGATTTTTCATATTGCGTTTCAGACCCTATTTATTTCCTTATTTTCATTTTTTCTGAAGAATTTTTTTTTTGTCGTCAAAGTACGGATCTAAAACAATTTATTGATAACGTTTATGTTTCCCCACTCACAAGATTGTGTTAATGATGTGCACCAACTGTTTGTTTCCATTTATGTGTTGTACATTCTATTTGTCTGATACTGATGAGTTTTAAAGTTGACTTACGCCGTTTTAAGTCTAGTATACCAAGCGAGACGTCTTTTACATTTCTATCGGCTGTGGTAATACTCAGCCTGTCTTGTTTATTATTCCACACAGTTTGGTTAAATAACAGTTGAACGTAGCTAGCAAAGTCATCAGAATTGGTGAACAACACCTTGAATGCACCAGCTTAAATGAAGCTACAGATTTCATTATCATGTTATCCCTTTTGAAATAATGCTGCCCTTGAACCGACCCAAATTCAGCCTTAGTGAAAAGATTAACATTTGTAGATTTTTTTCTTATCCCAGACAGTCAGTAGTTAACCTTTTAAGGATTAAAGTGAGATCTGACATCTTTTTACCCGCTGAATGCTTTTTACGTTCCCTGCTGGACTGATTGCGATTTTTTTTTTGTGTGTGCTTTAGAATATCGCAGCAACTTTCAGAATTTCCTGATTACTAAATTGCTTTTGCAGACAAATCTCGATCGCTGGTATTCGCCAACAGATTGAGAAAACTTACATTCGACACCACAACTATGAATCCCTTTTACAGGATCGCTTTGCTGGCAGCCATTTTCAACTAAACCATTTTGTAATATGACCATTGACAATAGATAGAGACATTTTTCTTCAATAAAAGATGTTTGTTCAGTGCCATAGGCCATTACTATGTAGCAACGCCATCTTGTCGTAAGGCTTTGATCAGAAAGTCCAAGTGAGCCGAATCAAATGCTTTTTTTTTTTTCGAAATTTAAAAAACAAAAACCATACCTGATAGCAGTTTTGAATCTGATTAGTGCATATCGCATACAAGTCTATCTTGTCGCCCATTTATACATCAGCAACAAATCCTGTAAAGCTTCATGAGCCAGTGTTTGTGGAAGTTCCGTAATTCTGTTTTGAAGTCACCTGAGTCAAGACTTGCTGTTTTGCCTCTGATTTTTTTTTCTCCAAAGCTTACCGTGCCACTTCCAATGATATTTCATTTGTGCAAGATTTTGTTTTGCTGGTGACAACTATTGCCCTTAATAAGTATTTTATTTCACACTGTCTCTTTATAGCTTTTGAAAAGCTGGGCATGGTTATTAACTTGATTTCTTATTTTGCCTGGGATTTATATAATCAACCATGATCTTTAACAAATGTTGTTCCTGGACAAAACGTGTTTGTTTGTTTTTTTTTTTTTTTTTTTGTGTTTTGTTTTGTTTTTTGTTTTACAGATTACAGAAAGCTTTGCATTTTTCACCTTTAGGTATCCATCATGAAGATCCCTTCCGTTACCTTTCCTGGTGTTGTGAAACTGAAAAGTATCTGTATATTGTTTTCTGGTTTTGATGGTATTAGTTTTCTTTTCAATATACTTTATATCAAGGATGAGGTGTCTTCTCTTGGTTTTCATATCGTCTTTTTCGTACTTGTGTATGCAATTATGGATTTCATTTTCAACCTCAAAGGACCTAAAGAAAGTGTATTTGGTATCTTGATCTCCATCTCAGCGTTCAGAGATTTGTTCACTCTTTCGGTATGGTACTAATCTGCAGAATATTGTGGTTTTACACCGATTTTTGTTTCTCATTGAATTTCGTGGCTAAGTGAGGTGTCTATTTATAAAAAGTAAACAGTCGAAATACCCAGAGGTTGCTTTCCTGCTTTGATTTTTTTTTTTTTTTTTTTTTGTTTTTTTTGCTTTTTACTAAATGACATGCACACCATAAGATGCACTGTCTCCATATATTGACCTAATCGATAGTTTGTAAATTAATTAACATATTCAGGGCTTGCGTAAACAAAGT